>JAFEMH010003268.1:0-277049 GCA_022495995.1 Adenophora triphylla var. japonica | reverse complement strand
CACAAACTCATTTTGCTTGGTACAAATCACATTAAATATCCATTTAATTTAATGTTCTGGCCAAAATTCTTTCTCATTGTCCAATACTTATTCTTAAAAACTTGGCTTACATATTGGTTTCTCCGAATATGACCAAATTGACTTCAAAAAGTCAACATGAAACCTTTCCCCGTATTGTCTCGGGAAGGAATGGGGTGGGTGGAAGATCGACAAAATATAATATGAATTTCTTGATACATTTTTTGATACATTTTTTCCAATAATATGAATCTATATATCATGCCTTAACTCTTCTACTCACTTTAATGTAAAGATTTAACTACCTAAAGCGCGGATAATCATGAAATTGATTCATGCTAGTATTCACACATAGTAAACATAAATCATGCAACTATATTATTAATGTCTTTCGAAACATGAAAGAATTAGGAAGAATAATAACAATTTTGATAACCCAACAAATATATTAAACTAATAAAACAAATATATTAAAACTAATAAAAGTAAGCACGAATGATCATGAGTTGAGACTTTAATTGATCTCAAATTACAAACAAATAAGTAAGAAAACTGTGGATGAAATAGTTTAGGAACATCTAGTTCTAGATCTCATTTTGGGGCGATTGACGGCATCAAGCGGACGGCAAGGATTATGTCGCCTACGTTTGGAGCGCCCGATGTATCAATCCCTGGTACTCCTAGATGCACCTTTATATGGTAAACATATGTTAGTAATATTAATCGAATTCAGAAGAAAACATATGCCACTATAAAGAAAAACGATAAATAATCGGTACTATAATCAAATATATGTAACATGTTATATTTAGTAAACATAACATGTTACATATTTAGTAAACATAACATGTTACATATGCTAAATAAATTAGATAAGTTACTAAATATCTAATTTTCAAGTCTTTTAATCCAACTCCACTACTATCACGTACAACCACTTACCATGCCAAGGTTATCTTTGCCGAGTGGAAAATCTCAGTTTTTTTGCACAAGCATTAGGGTTCAAAGATTGAAAAACTTCTGAAAGTAGATTTAGCAATTAATCGAGAAAATAAGAAAATCCCCAACTTCGCCTTGTAGAAGATACAAAACCGCAGCTAGGGGATTTTCTTGTTTTCTCGATTAATTATAATAGTAAATCTACTTTTAAAGTTTCAATCTTTGGGCCAAATGCTTGTAGCAATAGACTTGATATTTTTTCCACCTTGGTGTAACATGTTATATTTAGTAAATATAACATGTTACATATTTAGGTAAAACATAACATGTTACATATGCAACAATTAGATAAGTATTTAAATATCTAATTTTCAAGTCTTTTAATGATAAAAAGCTAAAAAAGTTACTAAATATCAATAATTTTCAAGTCTTTTAATCCAACTCCACTACTATCTTACGTGGTTCTAGATCCCATGGGGTTATGCTGGAGTGGAAAAACTAAAGTTTGCACAAGCATTAGGTTCAGAAAGACTGAAACGGTGAAAGTAGATTTAGCACCAATCGCCCGAAAATAAGAAAATCCCGGCAACGTATTGCACCTGATACAAAAGGGCAGTTGGGGATTTTCTTGTTTTCTGATTAATTATAATAGTAAATCTACTTTTAAAGTTTCACCTTTGGGCCAAATGCTTGTGCAATAGACTTGATATTTTCCAAGAAAGATGTAACATGTTATATTTAGTAAATATAACATGTTACATATTTAGTAAACATAACATATTACATATGCAATAATTAGATAAGTTACTAAATATCTAATTTTCAAGTCTTTTAAAGTCAAAGGGTAGGAAGGGGGTGAATGTATCAATAATGTAACATATTCACACTACCTTAGTGGTTCTAGATCCCATTTTGGGGCGATTGACGGCATCGCGGATGGTGATGTAATATCGCCTACGTTTGAGCGCCTGATATCAATCCTGGCACCCTAGATGCACCTTAGGGTATTGTGGTTGGTGGTTAACATCTTAAAAATATAAATATGATGAGAGCCTTTCTCAAGCTATCAAAAATCCGTCCATCTTTGTGGAGATTGAAAAATTGAGGAAATTTCTGATTTTCTCTTCACTGGTGTTATACTGTTACCTTGTTTTTACTTGTGACCGTATATCACCAAGAGTAAACAAACATCAAGACATGGCCTGATGTTTGAGATTCTTAGAGAGGAGGATAAACCGAAAAACCTATATTAAACAGAAAATCCTTTGCTCAAACTGACAAGAACTTATTTGCTCTATCTTTCTTGGTCTAAGCTGAGATAGGGTTTTGATAGTTGTGGATGATAACGACTCTCATCTTGTTTATAAATGTTAATTTAATTCATCATTGTAAAATTATATATTTTACAACAAAGAATTAAATATTAATATTTAAAATTATTCACAATAGTAATAATTTAGGTCTATGCAAAAGCCGAAATTTCTTTATTTTCGATTATAAAGCAAGTAGGCAAAGTGATATTTGCATTTCATATAATCATGCATTTCGGGATGGGATAGGTTTATCAAACATGCACTTAAAGGACAGAGTAGGTGGTTAGGTAGGGACACCATTATCCTTTAGTTTAGTTTGAACTAGAGCTCAAGATTTGTTGATACAATTATTCACAATATTAATAGGTAAAAAGTCCCAGCAGCCCCAATTTAAGGCAGCATGGAGCATTACAATGGAGAAATTGTTTCCCGCGAGTTTCAATTTCAACAAGACATTCTTGAACTCACGCGCTTTCACCAAAAACAACACCGGAAACTTATTGACAGGAGGTATAGCATGCCATGCATATGGTCTCTAAAAGATTGGAAGATTGATTGGGATGCTCCGAGCCGCTTCGTGCTTTTGGGATTCGGAGCGACATGTGTTCACTCCTATCGTACAACGATCCGATGCCAACGATGGAGGATTTTCGAGCACCGACTGGTGTGGCCGAGTCGAGGACTGTGGCATTTCCTCGAGACAGACGATCGATTACGGAGCAACTATCTCGAATTCTTGGGATTATCAGCAGACTGGGTATCGGGCATTGTCGTTGACGATAGATTCATTAGACTTGACTCATATAGCAGATTGAGTCGGACCAAACCCCGGACTGTTTGATCTATCCACTTCCTTAGATATATTCATGTTGCTCATTCTGTCTTCGCGCACTACTGCGGCGGACATCTGAGTGTGTCCAGCCTACGCTGTTAGAGATCATCAGCACTCGAGAGGTGATCGAGGAGTTGACATCCGGCATATTCAATCTGGACAAATGGAGCGATGGACATCATTCCACTGTTGCTAGCGGAGACATACCACGGCATTGATAGATTAGCGGAGGATCCGAGTACATGGGTTCAGGCGGCCCAGTTACTATCATTGTGGCTGTATGAGAGATTTCGCTTGATCTCGCCACGCCAGAGGGCGGACAGCATTACTGGGTGACTGGACAGCGCAGGATATTGAGGATGCCGCTACCGAGAGTTGGCATAGGAGGTTGGCCTTCGCCCGATATGAGACCGCAAAACCTGTACTATTGGATTCCGGCATGGGGATTGCGAGACTATGAGAGATATTCAGGACGGGTTAGTTATTGTCCGACTTAGGGACTACATGTATCATCCTTTTGCATTCCATCTCTAGTGAGCATACAGCACGGATACCCGCGGACCATTCGGACTTTGAGAGAGCGGTTGACGACTAATACAATGCCGATGATTATGACTCGAGCCTCGGACTACACATTTCTTTGGCAGAGCATTTCTAGAGGGCTTTCTTCCGATACGACCACTACTCCGTCGACTAGAGGTAGCACATTTCGACCACCGAGTATCCGACATGGTACGAGGAGCAAGCAAGGTCATGTACCATGATAGAGGCTCGACGCCGAGAGTGTTTTGGGGCAGATCATTCTTCCAATGGGACATTAAGAGGCATGGAGGCCAAGAGCAACCCCGATGAAATCACCGGCGACATTGCAGCAGAGTTATGAGAGACGGGAGATTCGGAGGCTGCTTTGAGAAATGATCCCGAAGTTGATAGCTCGCAGTGAGGCCTTGAGGCAGGAAAGAGCAGTCTCTGAGAGCTACCAGGACGATTGATCCACCAACTCACACGATACCTGAGCCAGACGAGGTCCGGCTTGGACTTTTTCAACATACCTAGACCAAAGACTTTCCGGGGGACCGAGGCGGAGGAAGAGTAGAGATTCGAGTTCGGGAGCGGGAACGAGTTCCTAGGACACTTTAAGAAGACTGTTAATATATTGTTAAATATGAGTTAGAAGCTTTATATTTATTTTAAGAAGATCTAGTGTTGCTTTTAAGTTTGTAATTCAAATTTAGGGAATGATAATACGTTAATTACTTCTAAAGCTGTTAATATATTATGAAATCCAATAATTATTAACATCCCGATTTTGTTTCATCCGTCGATTAAATTGAGTGTACGTATAATATATGGATTGCAATGCGGGAGTGATGTACGGTAACGATGATCGTAGTTGGATGTATAAGCGGAAGTTGCCGAATCAACGCGATATCAATACCGAGTTTTATAGAGGGTTGAAGGGGTTTGTTGAATTTGCTCAATTAAATAAAACCGGTCACATGGATAAGGATGGTAAGATTAGGTGTCCATGCGACAAGTGTTGTAATGCTCAAGTATCTAAGCTTGATCGAGACTCGAGAAACATCTTTTGCGTAACGGGTTTGAAGTTGGGTACAAACGGTGGACCCGTCATGGTGAGTGAGATTGCGCACAAATGTTGCGAATAATCCCAGAGAATATTCATGTACCTCCCGAACCCGAACCTATTATTCAGACAATGAAGAACCACCTTTGAATATGGAAGATATGGTTAGGGATGCGGCCGGTCCTTCCTTTGATTGGTCGAGAGAACCAACGGCAAGAACCAACCCCTGCAGCCAAGAAATTTATTGATGCTATGGACTCTGCAAAAGAGAAGGTCTATCCGAGGTTGCGAGATCGGTGTGTTGGAGGTACATGGTGAGCTCCTTAACATAAAGGCTGATTGCAATATTAGCGACTCTGCTTATAATCGTATCATGAAAGCAATTAAGCGGATGTTGCCGAAAGAGAATAAGATGGTTACAAACTTTTATGAGACAAAGAAGTTGGTTGGGCAGATTGGGATATGTTATGAAAAGATTGATGCGTGTAAGAATGACTGCATGCTATTCTACAAGGAAGATTCACAGAAGACAGAGTGTTCAATTTGCGGACAAAGTAGATATAAGCCAAATCGGAGGGGGAGTTCAAAACATAAGAAAAACGAGACCACATAAGCAGTTGCGTTACATGCCGTTGATTCCAAGACTGCAACGCCTCTACGCGTCTAAATCTACTGCAGAGGCAATGCGTTGGCATAAGGAAAGTTTGCGTGAAGAGGGTGTGTTGATTCATCCCAGTGATGGGGAGGCATGGAAACACTTTGATGAGACTTATCTTGACTTTGCGTGCGAAGCAAGAAATATACGGTTATGCATCCGCTCACTCTGATGGTTTCAATCAGATTTGGTCCTGGGGCAAAATCTTACTCTTGTTGGCGGTTATAGCCACTGTCTACAATCTTCCGCCCTGGTTGTGTATGAGTGATCCCTACATGTTCTTGTCGTTATTCATCCCAGAAGCCCAAACAGCCTGGGAGGAACATTGACGTCTATCTCCGACCTTTGATGGACGAATTGAAGCAGCTTTGGGAGGATGGGGTCGAAACGTGGGATGCTTTCAAGCGAGAGAATTTCGGCATGAAGGCTGCGTTGATGTGGACAGTTAATGACTTCCCTGCATATGGGATGTTATCGGGTTGGAGCACCCACGGGAAGTTGGCCTGTCCGTATTGTATGAGTGACACAAAGTCTTTCACGCTCACGCACTCTGGAAAACCATGTTGGTTCGATTGCCATAGACAATTTCTTCGGAGGACCACCCATTCAGGGACCCGGAAGAATGCGTTTAAAAAGAACAAGATTGACCATGATGAGGCCCAGAGTTCGTTTAAGTGGTGACACGGTCTATGAGGAGGTATCTAGATTGCCCGATCCTCGGTGGGGGAAAAAGTTTTCGAAGACCAAAATACAAGGGTTTGGGACTACCCATAAACTGGATCAAGAGGAGTATATTTTGGGAGGCTGCCATACTTGGAAAACAAATCTCATTCGACATAACCTTGACGTGATGCACATTGAGAAGAATGTATTCGATAATGTTTTTAACACGTTGATGGATTTCAAAGAGAACAACTAAAGACAACGAAAAAGCTCGAAAGGACCTTAAGGAAATGCATGTAAGCGGCCGGCCTTAGACTTGGTATACGTCAATGGTAAACCGGTTAGACCAGATGGCTCAATACGTGCTTACAAAGGAAAAGAAGCTCCTCCTCCTGAAATGGCTCAAGGATTTAAGGCTTCCGGATGGTTACTGGCGTCTAACATTGGTAACTGTGTCAATGTAGAGGAGGGAAAGTGCGGGGTTTGAAGAGTCACGATTGCCACGTTTTGCTGGATAGGCTACTTCCGATTGCTCTCAGGGGTCTCTTGCCTGACAATATCTGGGTGGCGTTAATAGAGTTAAGTGAGTTTTTCCGAGCGTTAACATCGACCAAACTGCGTGTTGATCACATGAAAAAGATTGAGGAGAGCATCGTAGTGACTTTGTGCAAACTTGAGAAGATATTTCCTCCTTCATTCTTTGATTCTATGGAGCATTTACCGGTCCACTTGGCATACGAAGCTAGAGTCGGTGGTCCAGTTCAATACAGATGGATGTATCCATTTGAGAGGTAATTGAATTTATTCTATTTCTAAATAATTTGAGCGTTAACAATATACCTTCTTTAACATTATTTATGTTTTAATCTACGAATGACTTTTAGGTATCTAGGCCAATTGAAAAGGAAGATGAGCAATAGGGCCATGGTCGAGGCCTCAATTTCAGAGGCTGTTATCATAGATGAGATTGTTGCCTTTGTCGGAACATATTTTCCTCCTGATGTTGATACGAGATTGACTAGGGTTGGCCGCAATTACGATGGTGGTTTTCCGTCTAAGGGAAACATCTCGTATTTTCATCCCTGGTCGGTTGCTCGGCAAACGGGTTGGTACGCGTCACGTTAACCGCTAAAGAGTTTGCCGCGGTCAAAACTTATGTTCTTCTTAACTGCGACGAGGTTGGGGAATATATCAAGTAAGTCATTGATGTTATGTTTACGCCTCGTCGATTAAATTATGCATGTTTAATTACCTGCATATGAAATGCCTTGTTTAACCCTATTGCAGAATGTTTGAAGATTTAGCTCAGGATTTATCTCCGAACTCATCGCAACTAGGACAGAAAGAGAATTTCCAAGCTGGCTAAGGAAATATGTAAATATTTCGTTTCATTCAAATTTATTCTATACACTGCTTTAAACATTCAATCTTAAAATTGTATTAAATTGGTTACAATATTGTCTTATAGATAGCTGAACATCCGGGTGATGCCAAGGCTTGCGAGGTTAAGACATTTAGCATCATCTCCGTACTTGAACGTTCATTTATACAACGGTTATTTCGTGAATGGCTATGTGTTTCATACCAAAGCTTACGGGGGCTCTAAATTGACGTGGAATAGCGGTGTGAAGCTTATAGGGAATGATTATTATGGCGTCCTGAAAGAAGTAGTTGAGGTGGAGTATTTCGGTAGAAACATTGTTGTCTTGTTCAATTGTGATTGGCGGGATGCTGTGCGAGGTGTTAAGAAGCACCCCATATTTGACCTCATCGATGTAAAGGACTCGTCCAGACATAATGGCGACGACGTCTTCATCTTAGCATCTCAAGCACAACGAGGTATACATGACTCCTACTACCCTCGTCCGCTTACCCGACACTGGATTGTGGGCTGTTTGGATGACCAAGGCTAGGAGCATGATTGACAACCTACCCTCGTCGACAACTACAAAGTCGTCATTAGAAACACCCTATCAAGAGGATGAAATGCCAGTGCCACCTAACGTTTCATCAGCTAATCATCCATTAGATGATGTCACTCATATTCCTCAAAATGTTGATGAACCCGAGGAGGATATCTTACCAGTGAATTTGCCAACTCCCCCGCCTCGTTCAGGTCATCTCGCGCACATTGATATTGATGAATCAGAGGAAAAGGAAGAGGAAGAGGAAGAGGAAGAGGAAGAGGAAGAGGAAGAGGAAGAGGAAGAGGAAGAGGAAGAGGAACCAGAGTTTGATTCATCAGAGTCCGAAGACGAAGATGAAGAACTCGAGTTTTGTAGTAATTCAGAGTCCAGTGATGATGATGGGGACGAAGATTAATAATAGTTTAAAGTTTAAAATTGTATTGTGAATGCTTTAGATTATTAAAACTTTAAAGTTTTATATGTATTGTGAATGCTTTATATTATTAATAGTTTAAAGTTTTATATGTATTGTGAATGCTTTAGATTATTAGAACTTTAAAGTTTTAGATGTATTGTGAATATATTGTTTCCTATTGTTAAAGTTGTATATTTTAATATTTTTACCGTAATACTGATATGAGTTCTAGTAGAAAGGGCAAGGGTAAGAAGACTAAGCCTATTTACACATTGATTCTTTGGGACGCAACCGTCCCGATCCGGTAGCGATGATGTCGACCCTTCACGCGGTAGTACTAGCTCCACCTCTGGGGCCGGTACTCGGACTGCTGTCGATTACGAGGGGAGGATATTTGTCGGGATATCATCACTTTATGACCATAAGTAACTCTTCATTAATTTGATATAAGTTGGTTCCTTTTTGCTTTGTATATAATTCATTATTTAAGTTAAAATGTTATTGTATAAATATACTTGGCAGGTTTGTAGGTGGATACCCCACCACGGGGACTAAGATCGGGCACATGCGGCGGTCTCGAAAAATGACCGAGTTTTGGCCCAAGCTGGAAAAAAATTGCCACAGAGGCGGAGAAGGACGATGCGTGGGATGAGTTTAAGGTAATGTGTTAATGGTTTTTATTTAAAACTTAAATGTTAGTTTGTTATTAAAATGTTATAATTAATAATGATTGTACTCTTTTAGTTTTGTAATGTTATCATTATATGTTGTAGGCTAAATATTATTGGGCGCCAGACATCAGCGATGCGACGGCTAGATATGTTTTCGATGAGCAGGCTCACAAGCTATTTAAGGATTTTATTTGTAACATATTTATCTATCCTTAATTAGTTTAATTAACAATGATTATACTCTTTTAATTTTATAATGTCATCATTATATGTTTACGAGATATTCATATTTTTATAGGTACCACGAAGAAAAATTATTATACTACTCGGCTCGCGGCGGGAGAACAGCCCTTGTGTCCTACTTTTATGACCAGATGAGGTGTTTGGTCAATTTTGCGAATATTGGGGGTCGCTGCTGGCGAAGGCTATATCCGAATCTGGCCAAGGCCAATAGAGCGAGCTCCTCGGGGTCGGCGGCGTTGCATCCGGGGGACGCTCACGGTCGCCGAGCATCACGACCGCATGGTATGTATGTTAATTTAAATGTAGTAGTGTATGGATGCTTTTAAATAGGTTTATGTACGTATGTTAGTTGGGAGCCAATGTTGATGCTATGAAATCCATAGTTTTAGTGTAAATGTAGTGTATGCATGCTTTTAAATCAGTTTAAATGTTGCATTTATATATACAATTTCAAAGTAATAATCTCGCTTATTTTATTTATAGGAAAGGGAGTATGGTCCGAATATCGGTTTTGTGGATGTTTACGCTAGCACCCATATTCGGAATTCTACGGCGCCCGATCAACCTCCGCAATGGGTTGACGATCGATGCACTAATGCCTTTGTAAGTAAACTATCATTAAATGACTTGATTTTGAATATGTAAATTTATTTATGTACCTTACATTGTGTATATGATTATAATTGTTTGTTTTATTTTTCAGCCGCATATCAAGCCGCTTGTTCGAAGGAACGCCTCCCCGGCGAGCCCGTCCCCTTCGTGCTCGATGTTTGGCACGAGGTCACCTCTCGGGGACATCCAAGGAGAGGAGCCCGAGTGTTAGGGATGGGGGGATTACGGGGCGGCAATGCCCGTCAGCGTCGACCGGCCGTCGGCGAAATGTAGCCCGGCCACGTTTCATGATCCGAGGGTCGACACTCTGGAGGCTGCGTTGGAGGAGGAGAAACGCGAGCGGGCAAAGCTTGCGGATGCTTTGGCGGTTCGTACGCGGATGCGGGAGGAGAACGATCGACGTCATGCGCAGATTCAAAGACAACATGCGAGACTTAAAGACAATTGGCGCCGTTGATGGCTCATCTCGGCGGGACTCCTGTGGTAATTTCCAGCGTCCCCCGGGTTGATTGCGGATTTTTAGACATTTTTGTATTAAATTATACTTGTTTGTAAACATTTGAGACATTTGGTACCCGCGGGAGCCCTCCCCGCCTCTCCCCCGCTCCACCCCCTCTCCCCCTCTCCCCCTTCCCCCCCCTCTCCCCCCCTCTCCCCTCCTCTCCCCCTCCCGAATTGGTACGGTGGTATTTAGTTTTTATTTGGTACGCTGATATTTGAATTTTAGTTTTTATAGTTTTAGTTTTATAAATTGAAATATTATATCAGGTACAAAAATTTTGGTTTATTGATATTTTAAATTATTTTTTTAAATTTATTTCAGAATCGGCGACGGAATTTTCCGTCAAAATTAATATCTTTGAAATAAAAATTAATTAAATAAATTAATTTCAGCAACGGAATTTCCGCCGCTATAATCATTTAATTTTTATTTAATTTTTGATTTCAGCGGCGGAAATTTCCGTCGCCGTATAATAAAATTTAAATTAAAAATAAATAATTTCGGCGACGGTAATTTCCGGTGAAATAATTTAATTTTAATTTAAATTTTATTACACGACGGAAATTTCCGTGAAATTAATTTAATTAAATTAATTTTTATTACAGCGACGGAAATTTCCGCCGCTGAAATGAAAATTTAATTAAATTAAATTAATATAGCAGCGGAATTTTCCGTCGCTGAAACCATTAATTCACCGGCGGAATTTATGAATTTTCCGTCGCTGAAACCATTAATTCACCGGCGGAATTAAATTCCGTCGGTAAAAGAAAAAAATAGCGGCGGAAATTGACCCGTCGGAGCACTGCGACGAGCTGGTAGCGGCGGACCACCGACGGAATTTTTCCGTCGGTGATTTATTTTAGCGACGGAAATATAATTTTAGCGGCGGAAATTTCCGTCGCTAAATGACCTTTTTCTGGTAGTGAACTGAGTCGAAACTACAACAACTGTTATCTCATCTTGATTCATATTAAGATATAAAGATGCACCCAACTGAGTCGAAACTACATCAAAATACCTGAATATTTCTCATGTTTTCTAATCAAAGGGTGGCATAAAACTTAAACATTTACGAAGATTTTTTCATATAGCAACAAACATCGCATGGTTATATATGAACTCATGTGTTCTTAATCACGAACATGAGATTTCACATAATATCCTACTTTAGGATCAAACAAATAATCATGTAACAAATAATAATTATTAATCATATAATTATTAAAGTAAGGGCCCTTCTCAGCCCCCCCCTCCTCGAGTCGTCCGGCGGAAAAGACTTTCTAAATGGGGTAAAAGAACTTGGGATCGTCGATAAGGATTCAATTAATCATGTTAATCGAATTAAATATGAACATCAAATCCACTACAAGAAAAACAGGTTTTAGTGACGGAAAAATTCGTCGCTAAAAGCCTTATTACCGTAGCTAATGCTCTTTACCGACGAATTTTTTCCCTCGCTAAAACCCTCGTCGCTAATATTTAACGACAAATTTTTATGTCCGTCGGTAATTTAGTGAGGGACCAATCCCTCGCTAATTGATTCCAAACCGTCGCTAATAACATGGATGGAACGACGAATTTATGATATTTTGGAATGGAATAATCCGTCGTTATTGTTTAAAATCCGTCGCTAAAATTTATTACATATTTTCACGATTTTATTATTTTTTTAAATTTTCTTTTTTCAATATTTTTTATTTTTGATATACCAAATTACCGATGGATATTTCCGTCGCTAATTTGATATTTTTTATTAAAAAAAAAATTATATATATATATATATGTATATATATATGTGTATATATATGTGTATATATATGTGTATATATATGTGTATATATATGTGTATATATATGTGTATATATATGTGTATATATATGTGTATATATATGTGTATATATATGTGTATATATATGTATATATATGTATATATATGTATGTATATATATGTATATATATGTATGTATATATATGTATATATATGTATGTATATATATGTATATATATGTACTCCCTCTGTCCCGCTAATATCCGCACTAACACTGTTTGCGCGAGAATTAAGGAATATGATATTTTAATAAAATATTGTGAGTGTAAAAGTAAAGTAGGAGAGAGAATGAGTGGAGGGTGTAATAAATTATAATGGTGTTGTGAGTATTAAAATAATGTAGGAGAGAGAATGAGTGAGGTTGGGTGAATATTTTATTAATATAAAGTTTCCTTTTTGGGAGTGTGCGGATATTAGCGGGACGCCCAAAAAGGAAAGTGTGCGGATATTAGCGGGACGGAGGGAGTATATATATATATATATATATATATATATATATATATATATATATATATATATATATATATATATATATATATATATATATTATTTTAGTAGCATTATTATATTTATACTAAAGCTAAATGTTTCTTTTTTTAAGATTTTTTTTTTATTTCATTCATTTTAAAAAATCATTACATACATAGAAATAAGTAATTATATAATGAATAAGAAAATTATAAAATAAAAAATACAAATTTTTTTTTACCAAAAAAAAGAAAAAGATAACTCATTTACAATTTCTTTTCCCCCTTCCACAAAAAACAAAAAACTCTAATCCAATTCCTTCCAAATCAAACCCAAATCCTTCCTAATCAAAACCGCACAGCTTTGTTCCAATTGGCCACACTTTGCATACATAGTTACAAGAGAATTTTGAGAGGGAACATCTTCAGGAATTCTTTGTCGTAGCATATACCCATGAACTGAAGCACCAAGATTTGGGGATCACAGTTGTGCACAAGCTGCAAGGACACTAGCTATAGTGGCAGTAGATGGACTCACTCTTGAATCTAGCATCATTCGAAATAATGTCAGCGCCTTATCTGCACACTCATTTCTTACAAGGCCAGAAATCATTGTCATCCACAAAATCATGTCCTTAACTGAAACTTGTTCGAATAGCAGAAGTGCATTGTATACACTGCCACATTTCAAATACATGTGTAAAAGCAATGTCCCAACTTGTTCATCCACTACTAAACCAGCAGTTAATATCTGCCCATGGACCAATTTGCCGATCTCAAGATTACCCTCCCTTGGAGTTGCAGACAACAATGACCCAACCGTTTGTTGATCAAGCTCCAACCCTTCAAACCTCATCTGTTGCAAAAGCTGAAGTATTTCTCTAGCACTCCCAACAAGTGCATAACCAGATACCAAAGAATTCCACGAGATATTATCTCGTACACACATCAAGTTGAAAAACAAATTTACACAAATAATTAATCGTACAAAAGAAATGTTATACAATACCTTTAGTAGTTTTTGGTTTGGGTGGGGGAGCTGGAAGTACTGGTGGTGATGGCGGCAGAGGAGGAGAAACCGGTGGCTTGGATATCGGAGGAGAAGGTGCCGGCTGCTTATATGCCGGACGAGGAGAATCAATGGAAAAGAAGAAGTGGGAAGGGGCTGTGGGAAGGAACATGAAGAGAGAGAGAGAAGATGAGGGAGGCTGCCATTGATTTCGGCCGGTGTTGTTGAATTGAGGGGGAAGATGAAGCTTGGTACCCTATACCCTATAGGGTATAGGGTATAGGGTATACCCTATACCCTATACCCTATATACTATACCCTATACCCTATACCCTATATACTTTACCCTATACCTTATATACTATATCCTATATCCTATATACTATACCCTATACCCTATATACTATACCCTATACCCTATACCCTATATACTATACCCTATATCCTATACCCTATATACTATATCCTATACCCTATATACTATACCTTATACCCTATAGGGTATAGGGTATACCCTATAGGGTATAGGGTATACCCTATAGGGTATAGGGTATACCCTATAGGGTATACCCTATAGGGTATAGGGTATACCCTATAGGGTATAGGGTATACCCTATAGGGTATAGGGTACACCCTAGGGTATACCCTATACCCTATACCCTATATACTATACCATATAGGGTATAGGGTATAGGGTATACCCTTTAGGGTATAGGGTATAAAAGTTATACCCTATACCCTATACTCTATAGGGTATAGGGTATAGGGTATAACTTTTATACCCTATACCCTATAGGGTACACCCTATAGGGTATAGGGTATAGGGTATAGGGTACACCCTATAAAGTATAGGGTATAAAAGTTATATAAAAAAGTTAGAAAAAAAATAAACAAATAAAAGTATAATAAAGAAATCAGAGACGGATAAAATTCTTTAATTTTTATTAATAAATGTATAGTTTTTTTTATTTTTTATGAATATAAATAAATATTTTGGACATTTTTTAGTATTGAAGTTTTATACACCATGTATACTCAATATACAATATATTATACACTATATTCCAAATAAAATATGAATTCAAATAATTTTATACTTTATAAAATTAATATTTGATATTCACTCTTCAAAAGATATATATTAATTTTAAAAATATAAATTACAATTAAATAATATAATTAACTTATTAACATTTTAAGAATGTCACATATGTGTATCATATTTAGCCTTACTTCATTTATATTTGAGGTAAACTTAACAATTAGGTATTAATAAACATACATTAGACTGTATATATTAAAAACAAAAAAAAAATCTGTCGCTAATCCGTCGCTATTTCAAAATAAAAAATATTATTGAAATTTCCGTCGTTAATTCGTCGGTAATTGAATAAGAAATAATATTTATTTTTTTTAATTTTATATAGCGACGAAAAAACATCGGTCGGTAATTTTTTTTAATAATCCCTCGTTAATCCGTCGGTAATTAATAAGAATTAATATTTTTTTTTATTTTATATAGCGAGAGAAGATATCCATCGTTATATTAATTTGAGAAATCCGTCGTTAATCCGTTGCTAAATGAAAATAAAATAATAGGTTTTTATTTTTTTAATTCTATAGCGACGAAATGCTTCCGTCGGCAAAAAAATTTTGCAATCCCTCGTTAATCCGTCGGTAAACCGTCGGCAAAAAAGGTACAATATTTTGGCGCCACTTTTATTACGAAATAGTGAGGGAATATTGTCCATCGTTAAATCCGTCGGTAAAGTTGTCATTTTTAGCTTTATTTTTTTTATTTTTTATCCCTCACTATTCCCTCACTAATCCGTCGCTATTAGCGACGGAATTGAGTCATCCGTCGCTAAATGACATTTTTCTTGTAGTGATCCTAAACAAACAATTTATTTCAATTTGAAAATTTATTAATCTAATTAATCAAATTAAAAAGATATATAACCCATGTGGAAGATTAATTACATCAATCAACTATTAATCATAATCATGTTATATCGCATATAATTATTTCACAAAACAATACACATAAAATCATCAATTTATATCATCCAGCATGTTAAAGCATATAATCCAATTATATCTAGCATGCCAATTTTAACATAATCATGATTAAACGCGGCTCTGATACCACTGTTGGATTTTGGAATTACAAACACAACGGAAGATTTATATAATTCACAAAAACCCTAGCCAGGAGTCCGTCTAATATGAAGATATTAAAACTATGAATATAGATTTACTAACCTTAATTGTGAATTTGTCTTTCGCACACGATTCGTAATTCACCTTTAAGTCGTAGACGAAACTTTGATATTTTTCCTTGTTCTTCCTTGTGATAAATCAACAATGCTAGGCCTTCAAGCTTTAGGTGATAAAGCAATCACCCTCTATTGGTAATCCACACACCAATGAACCAAGATCGAATCTTGTTGGATTGCTAGATGATCCTCACTTGTTGAAACACTTTTCAACAATCTATGGCTAATATGGAATTGAATCTAGGGTGTTTTGATCTTTGATTCGTAATCAAAATCAAGAGATTTGTACGGCCGTGCAACCTCTTTCACGGGCGTGTCCATAAACTTTCACGGCCGCTCCAGCCTTCTTGCATGGGCATACAGATTACAACGCACGGCCGTGCAACCCCTTTGCACGGGCGTGTCAATTGATCTGCACGGCCATGCAACAGCCCCAGATTCATTTTTCCAGATTTAAGTCATTTTCCAATCCGTTCTTTGTGTGTGACCCTATAGGAATTATACTTATGTTGATAGTGAGTCGAAACAACGATCCTCACAAGACATAAGCGGTTTCTAGCAACTCATTATGTCCACCCAATTAATATAACATCAAAGCTTAATTCCTTGATAGATTATTGCCAAAATCCCTTTGTCACACGATGTCATATTGAACATAAGTCATGGTCCATGTCAACTTATATTGTTCAATTCTTTCTCGACGTCGAAAATGTTGATAATCCAAGTGCATTTGATCTCTATCAAATCTTCTTGAGTGTAGCCACACATTTCACCAACACTATTCATCGAGGGGTCCAAGCAGACATCTCTATTTATGAGGGACAAATCTCATCTTGACTTATCATTCTTCCCTATAAGAATCCAATCGTGCCAACATAGCCCTTATTGCTATCCTATTAAAGATAATGTTAGACTACATCAAACACAACGTTCATCATGTGGAAGACGATGATAATCTCAGGTACTAAGGATTTCAATGACACGACTATCATGAGATTTAATCATGACATATATGACCATAAACCATGTCATAAATCTCATAGATGGGTTAGTCAAGTACCTTGTTCTCTAACAAGTACTCATAAGTGTAATGTGCATCCTTATGCACATAATCATCTCCATGATTATCCATTACCAACTTATACTAGTTATTCACAATGACTAGGGACACGAAATATTATAATAAACGTATAAAAACCATATAATAGTCAAGATAAACATTCTCTATTATAAATGGTAAAGACAATTACATAACGATATTAAATATGAGTCAAAATAGTTATACGCATGAGGCATAACACCAACAGTAATTTCTTGCGTCATCCCGTTATTTTTTTTTTTTTTTTTTTTTTTTTTTTTTTTTTTGGAATTAGGTCGCTTCTTCATCGCAGCTCTCTCTCTCTCTCTCTCTTTTGGTGGGCTTCATTGAATTGCGCACTCTCTCTCTTGGCGCAAGTAATTTCTAGAAGCTTTTTCAGTTTTTTTTTTTTTATTACTAAATTCCTCCTTTGTCTCAAAATGAATTATCAATTTTTTTTATTTGAGACTGAGATGGTATATATTTTTAATTTAATATTTATTATTTATATTATTGAATTTGTTTTTTTTTTCATTTAAACAAAATTATCCAATTTGTACCATTAATTTTTTAAACAAAATTACAAAACTTTGAAAATATGTTAAAATATTGGTACAAATTATCCAATTTATACCATTAATATTTATTATTTATATTATTGTCATGTAACTTAATTTTCCGTTGAAATTGTATTTTGAAGCATTTTATTTTAATTATCTACTTTAATGTTTCTTTTAATAAATTTTTATTTTAAATTTATTTATTTAAAGTTATTAATTGTCTTATTTAAGTTTTATAGCATAATATTTAATATAATGTAATTTAGATAATATTAAATATGATTAATGAAAAACATTTTAATTAAATGAAATAATAAGCATATTTTGTAAATATTCTTATTTGGTGCAAAATTTGAAGCAACCTGTTGGATATGGTGTAAGATATTTGGTGTTGAAATTGCATCATTTTGATGTTTTGATGCAAAATTTGAAATAAATTGCTAGAGATGGCCTTATAAGCCTTTTATTTTTCATCCAAATAGAACTATACTGTTTTTGTACTGTCCTTAAATATAATTGATTTCACATTTTATAGAAGTATGTCCACTTGGAAATAAAAACTCAAATCATATTATGTGAATTTCAGATAGAAAAGCAATTTTTGAAAGAAAGCAAATAATATTTGCTTTCTTTCAATAGCCGTCTTTGCAACCCTATGGTTTTTGAACATATACACGATAACATGTTGAGATACAAGTCCTCAATGGTGACTTTTGGCTCGCCTCTAGTTGGTGACTGGATTTTCCAGCATGCTATTAATTAAGTTGGGCTAGTTATTTTATTCACTTTACCATACCATGAAGTATGATATTGTCCCTCTTATGATGCTTCCTCTCCATTCTCATTTATTTACAAAAAAAAAAAAAACATGTAAATTGTGATATTTCAAAAACTACTTTTCTTTTCTTTCATCTTTTTTTAATTTTAATTTTTTTTAATTTTGTTTTGCCTTTTCAGTTAAAATAACCGATAAATGCATTTATCAGTTGTTTATAACTGATAAATTCATTTATCAGTTTTTCAAAGAGTATTTTGTGCTTGGTTTTTTAGTTAAACAACTGTGATAAATGCATTTATCACAACAAAAACTCTCTACCCATTTTCTCTATCATACTTTACTTTTGATACTCACAGCAATTTTTTTTAATCTTCGTGTAAAATCAAACTAGGAACCTTACTCCGAGACAGATGGAGTATTATTTTTGAGCATTCATTTTAGCGTGGAATATGAGTAACTTACATGAGGCGAAAGTGAACCTACACATTTCCTAAGAAAGTTTGAGGTAATGCTGTTTTGATTTTCCATTTATTCAAAGAGAAACACTAATTGTAATAAATAATACTCCCTCTCTCTCAAAATAAATATACAAATTTTTTGATTGATCAAGAGAAAATTTGGATATTTATTTGAAAAAGAGGGAGTACATTACGTATAAAAGGTTGACATGTCAAATGAAATTATATTTATAAAATGAGTAATCCTGCAGGTTATATTTCTTTTTACTGTACATAGAATGCGTAAAATTTTTTTTTTTAGCAAACAAAAAATTTGATTGCTTTCACAGTTAGAAAGGAGATGACACTCGACAAAGGCCGGAGGCTCACCCCTAATATCAATAGCAGTTCCATCTCGAAACCTACAACAACGATATTTCTGATCTAAATCTTGAGACATTCGGATTCCAATCCAAGAAAAAATTGTACATTGCCTCAATCCGACATTTAAGAAATTCTCCATCGGATAATATATTGCGCTGACTACTTAATATACAGATTCCGGGTTGACAAGAAAACGCCCATCATAAATCTCAAAATCTACGAACCTTCTTTGTGCGGTAAGAACAATGATATCGATCCACTTCATTTATAGAAAATGCTAGAATCATTGCAATTGCAAGATGAAAAAAAAACATAGAAAAAAGGCAACAAACATTGACTCTCAAAAAAGGAGAGAAAACAACAACTCTCACAAGCAGAGAAAACAACATCGCTTACAAAGGAGAGAAAGTTATTATATAACGAAAGGGAAAAATATCAACAACACAATTGTTTGTAATTTCAATAGATTGAGTTTATAAAAAAGTTATGTTGTTGAATGCATACAACAATGGAAATCAACAAAGAAAAAATGAAGAAAAATGGCAAAAACGATGAATTAAGATGTTGAAATGCATACAACAATAGATTGAGTTTTAGAATGCATAAAATAGTCAAGATTAATATATTACAGCGTGGTCTGACAAAGGGAGAAGGGGCCTTCAATTTCATGGGCAATAACTATGAGGAATCCTATTTTTAATAAAATAAAACATAGTTAATTACAAAGACACACAAAAAGATATAGAACATGGGGGAGGACCGAATAATAGCTGATCTCTCTTGGAAAAATACAGGGAATCCTATTTTTAATAAATTAAAACATAGTTCACGACAAAAACAAACAAAAACAAGGACATATGAAAGAAAGTGAGAATCCTAAAAAAAAAAGAAAGAAGGTTAGAAGGCATAATTGCCACCCGCCGAAAGTGACAAGAAAGTACATGCTTGCAATATTTCTTACCGGGAGAGTTGGATTTAATAATAAGAAAAACACATAATTGTTTTGGTCAAATTTCGATAAGTGATTGTAAATAACCAAATATTTCAAGGAAAGAATTGGGTGCAATGGAATATAGATTTGTGTGTGTAATCAAAATGAAAATGACAAAGGATTTTGACGAGGAAAGCCCTTGAACAAATTGTTCGCCGGCATAAAACCTCGGGAGGTTTTGGAAGACCTACCTTGACCAAAAAGTTTACTAAGATTCGTAGGTAGCTTACAAAAATAATGAGCATATGCGAGGGAGAGTGAGACTCGTGAAGACCGTGTGTGAATTACATGTGCTGATCTCCCTTTTATACCTCTACAAAGGCTAAATACAAGATAAGATCAATCCCTAAGATTTCGGTAAGGTTGTTGTTTGTTGAGAGAAACTCGGCAGTTGGTGGAGAGTCGTGGTTGAACTGGTATGCGCATATGGCTCCTAAAAAATAGCAACCGCAAAACTGCTCCCAAGTTGGTCCGGCTTCAAGATGTTGATGAAGACGTCGAGCCAAGATGTCGGTCCAAGATGTGAACTCAACATGTAAAGTCAACATGTAAAAAGTCAACTTGTGGACCAAGTGGTAGACCAAGTTGTGGAGGTCAAGTTGTAGAGGTCAAGTTGTAGAGATCAGGATACTGAGGCGTCTTGACATGTTGACCTGCTTAAGATGCCAACCATATACATATAGTGAAAAATCCGTCCCCAACAATTGCCCCCAAAATTTCTTGAATCGGAGAAAACTTGGAGATTCAAGGAATTTTAAAACTGCTACTCTCCCCATCGACATTAAGGAAGCGGTTGATTACGCCAAAGAGTTGTCGAACGCCTTGAATGATGCTTCTAAGTCCTTGATAGAAACCAAGATAAAGCTTTAAGAAACATTAGTTTAAGGTGTTTGAAATTTGGAATGTTAGATGAGGGTTGGTCCTCAAGATTTTTAAATTTGATTTGGCATGTCTTTGAGAGACACTTTGTTTGTTCTTTAGATAACATGTAAATGTTATAAACCGTAGGTAACATGAAAATGTTACAACCAATAGTTCACAACTTGAATAAGTGTGAAAACGTGCGCCAGTGCGAAGGTGTCGGAACCTTAATTCGTTTGGTAACATGTTAATGTTACAACCAATAGTTCACAACTTGAATAAGTGTGAAAACGTGCGCCCAGGCGAAGGTGTCGGAACCTTAATTCGTTTGGTAACATGTTAATGTTACAACCAATAGTTCACAACTTGAATAAGTGTGAAAACGTGCGCCCAGGCGAAGGTGTCGGAACCTTAATTCGTTTGAAGAAATAGAACAAGTATCAGCCCGTCCCGGCGTGTCAACATGTTCTATCCTCTCAGCTAAAGTTTCAACATGTATCGGCCCACCGGGCGTGTCAACATGTTGAAATTCTTCTTCAGGTCAAAGCATGTATCGGCCCGTCCCGGCGTGTCAACATGTTTGACTGCTTCCAACGTAGGTCTCAACATGTATCACCCGTCTTGGCGTGTCAACACATGTTGAGCCTTTCTTCCCAGGTTCAAACATGTATCGGACCGGGCGTGTCAACATGTTTGACTCGCTTCCGGCTTAGGTCTCAACATGTATCGTGACCGGCGTGTCAACATGTTGAGCCTCGCTTCCAACTTAGGTCTCAACATGTATCGCCCGTGCAGGCGTGTCAACATGTTGAGCTCCGGCCTAGCCTTAGGTCTCAACATGTATCGGCGTGACGGCGTGTCAACATGTTGAGCCTGCTCCAGCCTTAGGTCTCAACATGTATCGCCCGCACTGGGCGTGTCAACATGTTGAGCCTGCTCCAGCTTAGGTCTCAACATGTATCAGCCGTACTGGCGTGTCAACATGTTGAGCCTAAGCTGTTTGTTCAAGTTGTATACCTTGCAAAACAAATTCATGTTAGGATTGGGTGTTAGCTTTACCCTTTCGATGCTTAAGTCAGTAAGAATTTTTAGCATAACATAAGAATTGACAAACATAAATAAATGACTTGACAAAATTTAAATCATACCTGTTTTCGGAGTTTGCTTTTATGAAAAAATGACAACTTACATGGGATACAACTTGAGGTACTGTTTTGCTAACATTTTGACATGTTAAAGATAGGTGGTCATCTATTCCTTTTTTGTCAGCCTCATTATGGTTATTTTAGGACTATGAGCTTATCTTCTTCCAGTCTGACGAATTTAACAGCTCTCGTCCTGACATCTTCAAGTCTCTTGCATGGAGTCATGACCAATTCGTCATAATAAGGTGATCCCTTTTTCAAGCCCAATCTGAATGCCTCGGTGGCTGTGGACATGTTCAAGTTGGGGATAGTCACTGCCTCTTTGTTGAACCTGTTCAAATAGTCCTTCAAGCTTTCGTCAGGTTGTTGCACCACCCTGTAGAGGTCACTAGTTAGTTTCTCAAAAGCTCTATTACATGAAAATTGATTCACAAACATATTGACCAATTGAGAATAAGATGATATAGAGTTTAGAGATAGGCCGGTTAGCCATTTCAAAGCTGGTCCAGTCAAGGTGGAACCAAAGCCCCTACAAAGGCAGGCTTCTTTGAAGATTGAAGGAATGCTGATAATGTCCATTAATTCTTGGTATAGCAACACATGCTCTACTGGATCTGTGTTCCCATCGTACTTCTTCATGTGGGGCACTGCAAATCTCTTTGGGATCCCCATGTTGGCGACCGCTGGAACAAAGCGAGACTCATTATGACAAGTTGGAGAAGTTTGATGATAAGGCAAGGTAACTCCTGGCACATTCCTAATCATTTCTTCTGATCCGCTGCAACTCTCTAGCAACTTGACTTTCTGCAAAAGTGTTAGCATAAAATTGAGAAGAAGAGTGATCAAATGCATTATAAAAACTCCATGTTTGTCCTAAAGACGGAGTGGCATAAGTATAGCAAGATGTTGGCACAGGTTGGCTGAATGCGAAGGTGTGACCATGTTGGGCAACTTGACTAGTTGTCACAGTTGTACTATCAGTCTGTACTGCACTCGCCATGGGGATGTCTCCAAGATTGCCCCCAGTACCTGCACCAAAAAGAGTTCTAGGAAATAAAGGTGATAATGGAGTTACAACTTGAGGCTCAACTTGATTCCCTTTTCGCAGACTCTCAATTGCATTGAAAATCATAGTATTGGTATCCTGCTGAGCATCCATTCGCTTATTCAGTTCATTCAACATTGTTGCCATATTAGTCACGAAACCAAAATTGATTTCAGACGCGGTCGTCTCTCGAGGTGCATCTTGCTGCCCCCCAGTCACCTTGCCCCCAGCCGCGGAGGTTACTGAGGTTACCTGACCGGAAGTTGGATTGACCATTTTGATGTTCTAAACAAATCTAAAAAACCAAAGTTCCCACAGACGGCGCCAAATTGTTTTGGTCAAATTTCGACAAGTGATTGTAAATAACCAAATATTTCAAGGAAAGAATTGGGTGCAATGGAATATAGATTTGTGTGTGTAATCAAAATGAAAATGACAAAGGATTTTGACGAGGAAAGCCCTTGAACAAATTGTTCGCCGGCATAAAACCTCGGGAGGTTTTGGAAGACCTACCTTGACCAAAAAGTTTACTAAGATTCGTAGGTAGCTTACAAAAATAATGAGCATATGCGAGGGAGAGTGAGACTCGTGAAGACCGTGTGTGAATTACATGTGCTGATCTCCCTTTTATACCTCTACAAAGGCTAAATACAAGATAAGATCAATCCCTAAGATTTCGGTAAGGTTGTTGTTTGTTGAGAGAAACTCGGCAGTTGGTGGAGAGTCGTGGTTGAACTGGTATGCGCATATGGCTCCTAAAAAATAGCAACCGCAAAACTGCTCCCAAGTTGGTCCGGCTTCAAGATGTTGATGAAGACGTCGAGCCAAGATGTCGGTCCAAGATGTGAACTCAACATGTAAAGTCAACATGTAAAAAGTCAACTTGTGGACCAAGTGGTAGACCAAGTTGTAGAGGTCAAGTTGTAGAGGTCAAGTTGTAGAGATCAGGATACTGAGGCGTCTTGACATGTTGACCTGCTTAAGATGCCAACCATATACATATAGTGAAAAATCCGTCCCCAACAATAATTGTCAGTGTCACCCGCCGAAAGTGACAAGAATGTTAGCGTCTTGATGCGCTTTCTGCTTGGTTTATTTTTTTCTTATGAAAGGAGATGGCATATTCGCGCAGAGGTAAAGTTAAATTTATTGTGATCAAGCTTTATTGTACGAGTAGTTTTCTGTTCGTATTTTTGTGTATGCAAATGGTTTTTATATTTTATTTCATTCGACTTATAATTTTTCTCACTAATTCATTTTTTTCTATATACTCAGTCATTTTAGAAGTATGAAAGTTCCACCAAGTACAAAATGTGCCATCTCTCCAGATAGAGCAGAAATCTATGCTCAAATGAGAATAGATCATATTGATAGTTGATACAAACTAGAGGCATTTGCACTTGTAGCCTAAATAATAAATAGTCATATTTGAAATAAACATAAAGTGCACCAAATTTGCGTTCATATATTCTTAGAGTAAAAACGGATGCCTTGAAGCTAGAGATTAAAGACCGAACAAGAAAGAATCAAGATTCGATAAAAGAAAGCTTCAAGCTTTTCTCAATAATTCATAAATAATCAAAGTCTGATTTTCGAATTACAACTTTAGGGCTATTTTATAGCACCCTAAAAACTTGGAAAACAAGAAATAAAGTCCTAAAATAATGTCTAACATATAAGGTAACTTATTAGGAGTCTAAAACTATTAAATCAAGTCTAAATCTACTCTAAAACATCCTATAATTATTCTACTAAAATAAAATTTATTTCGAAAATACTAATAAAATCATAAAAGTTATGAAAATATATAATCCATAAAAACCCTAACACTTAAAACCCTAAAACTAGCAAACCCTGAAGGCCCGTTTCCAGCTCCTCCGCAATGCACGACCGCTCCCCTATCAACGCACGGCCGCTCCTCCATTCCTGTGTCGATCTGCATCATTCTTCCCTTCTTAGAAAAAATTCGTCCTCGAATTTGACATGTTGCTTTAGGAAATACATCTAGAAATTTATCCTTAAATCATTGACGAACTTTATATTTAGTATCACTTGTCAAAATATCCATCCAGTCAGTCCACCCATTAGTGAGGAACTTATCAATAATCAATCTTTTGAAGAACCAAGAAGCCAAAAACTTTGAACAATCAACATCAAATGGATCATGGCACCGCTGACCGAAATTGACATCTTCAATCTTCCACATCACTTGATTTTGAGAAAAATCAATATCAACTATTTCAACACGAACAGGATCAGATGACATCACTTGACAACAGTCACAATAGCACACATCAAACCTAGGCGGTTTTGACCAATCAACAAGATCTTCTCGACTTGAAGATTCGAACAAAAACCCCTCTTTATACTCAACAGGATAAATCCATGAGAGTTGGATTTAATAAAAAGAAAAACACATAATTGTCAGTGTCACTCGCCGAAAGTGACAAGAAAGTTAGCGTCTTGATGCGCTTTTTGTTTGGTTTATTTTCTCTTATGAAAGGAGATGGCATATTCGCTCAGAGGTCATGTTAAATTTATAGTAATCTAGCCTTCACTACAAGAAAACAGTAATTTAGCGACGGAAAAATTTGACGCTAAAGATCAAATTTCCGTCGCTAAACTCATTAACGACGGAATTAATCCGTCGCTAAAACCCTCGTCGGTAAAATTTCTAACGACGGAAATGTTTGTCCCTCGATAATATAGCGACGAATTTTTCTGTAGCTAAAGATAAAATTCGTTGCTAATATTCTTGATGGGACGACAAATTTTACTAGAAAATTAGGCTTTTACCAACGGAAATATCCGTCGGTGATTAATCCGTCGGTAAAACTTTTTTGTCGCAGGAACATTACGTCGGAAATGCTACAATTTCAGTCGTTAAAATTCCGTAATTAAATTGTATAACGACGAAAAATGTTACTTTTGTATAGCGACAGATTTTTCGTCGCCATTCCGTCGTTAAAATTAACATATTTTTTAATGTTCTGTTTCTTTACTTCCCAACCCCACACCCTTGTACCTAAATTCAAAATACCAAAAACAACATAGACTATTTCAAACTAAACTAACACATACTATTCTAAGTTAAAACCGTCTAGCTCATAATATTCCAAGTTAAAACTTAATTCACCAAAATAAAAATAAGTATCATCAACAAGTTGCAAGATACCAAAATAAAAGTAAATATTATCAACAAGTAGCAAAATATCAAAATAAAAGTAAGTATCATCAACAACATGTAGCTAGCAAGATTAAACCCTTCGAGCCATAGAATCCAAGAGAAGTTGTAGTTTCTTATCTACTTCTTCCCGATATTTTAAATCTTTTTCCATCTTCTCCTCCATTTGTTCCTTGTATTTCTTTTCCCTTTCCTCCCAATCTTTTCTCTCTTCAGCATGCTTTTTCTCCATTTCTTCCCGACATTTCTTTTCTTCGTTAAGCCTCTCTATCATCTCATTCTTAAATTCAGTTAAACTATGATGTAGTTCAACAAAAAATTCCAACAACCCAAGGAGGTATGATCCAGGCAGCAGGCAAGGCAGCAAGCAACGCAGTAGGCAAAGCAAACAGGCCAAGGCACTGTGATCCAAGCGGGCGCCACAATGGTGGCCAAGCGTTCGCCTCAATTGAAGGGAACTAGGGCCAACCTTCTGGACGCGAGGCTGGCGCCCCACTTCAGACCATGCGGCTGCCTCATCTGCATCTCGACTGACAGGTAATGAGGCTGGCGCCTCACAAGGTGCTGGGCTGGCGCTTCAAATGACGGGCTGAAGTTTCCTTATTCCGTTTTGCTGGTGTTTCGAGCTTTTAAGTGGGGTTATTTTAGTCTTTACTTTGCTAATTCGTTTTGGGGTTTTAAGGGAGTATTTAAACATCTTTATCGCTTTGTTAAACTCAGTTTTGATTATTTAATTTTGATAGAGAAAAGGCTTAGGCTTTTCCAAAGAATCTTGGTTAATTTCTGTTCGGCTTAATTCTCCTGGCTTTTGGCTATCATTTGGTATCAGTTTCCTGGTTATCAATGGCCGAACGCGGACGTGGTGCTCGTGATGATCGTCGTGGTCGTGGTAGAGGCCATCGTGCAGACCCCCAGGATGACGAAATCCATCGGGATAGAGACTTACGTGATATTGAGAATGACGAATAGAAATACCAGATTCAGCAGCTCCAACAGTAGCTTGCTCATTTCAGGGCTCCCACTAATGTGGGCTCTGATTCAGATGATTCATCTGATGAAGGAGGATTTGCAGAGGGGCGCACTCCATTCGCTCGAGGTCATGAACGTGGACACAACACACAGGTATGGGGCTGATCCTTTGAAGGATATCGGCATGAAGATCGACATCCCGGAGTTTGAAGGTAAGGCACACCCTGATGAGTTCATTGATTGGCTAAATACTATTGAACGTGTTTTTGATTTAAAAATATGGAGGATAGTCATAAGGTAAAGGTTGTTGCAATCAAATTGAAGAAGCATGCTTCAATTTGGTGGAAACATGTTAAGAAACAGAAGGCGAGAGATGGCAAATCAAAGATTCAGTCTTGGGATAAGATGAAAAAGTTATTACGATGGAAATTCCTTCCTGAACACTATAGGCATGAGGCCTTTCTTGATTATCATAATCTGAAGCAGGGTGATATGACTGTCGATGAGTTCATCAATGAGTTTGATCGTTTGCAGATGTGGTGTGATGTTGCCGAAGAGGATGAACAAATGGTTGCTCGCATCCTTGGGGGACTACGCATTGACGTGTCAGAGGTGGTTCAATTGCAGCAGTATTGTACTTATGCGGATGTGTGTCGACTTGCTCTGAAGGTTGAGAAACGGTTAAAGAGAAAGAAGGTGGTGAATCGTTGGCCGAGCAAAGATTTTGCTAACACTAGGGGCGTTGGTAGTTCTAGCACACCCAAAGGGGTTCCACAAACTAATCCTAAGACGCCAACTACAGCCAATCCGGGTACCACATCAGCCAATACTAGAGGGAGGCAGCCTATGAGGTACTTCAAGTGTCAGGGTATTGGTCACCTTCAAGCCGAGTGCCCCAACAGGAATATAGTTGCTTTACTTGAGGAAGAGTTACCGGTTTATGATGAAGAAGAAGAGGTGTCTGATGTTGAGGCCGAGGTAGTTTATGCAGATAAGGGTCCAGCCTTGGTGGTTTGACGTGCGTTGAGCGCGACGGCCGTGGATGATGAACAGTGGCTCCGCCATAATATCTTTAATACAAAATGCACTGCCAAGGGTAAGTTTTGCAAGGTTATTATTGATGGCGGTAGTTGTGAGAATGTTGTTTCTACTACTATGGTGGAAAAATTGAGTTTGCCTACTGTAGTACACCCTCAGCCGTATAAGCTGTCTTGGTTGATCAAGGGCAATGAGCTCAAGGTAGATAAGCGGTGCCTCGTACAGTTTTCTATTGGTAAGCGTTATAGAGATGAAGTGTGGTGTGATGTTGTGCCCATGGATGCATGTCATATTTTATTGGGGAGGCCTTGGTTATTTAGCAAGCAGGTAAAGCACGATGGGTTCAAGAATACGTACACCTTCCGCATGAATGATGTCTCCATTACTTTATATCCTACGGACCCGAGACATGAGTCGACAGCTAGTGATAGACCACAAATTCTGTTGTTCACCAACTCCTTAGCCGCTCAGAGTTTGATTTAGCTACAGCAGTGGAGCAGGGGTTCTATGTTCTTGTCATGCTTGAGGAGAACGAGTCGGGTATGTTCACTCCCGCAGCGGTACAGTCGTTACTAGATGTTTACAGTGATGTTACTCCGAAAGAGATTCCTCCGGGAATGCCTCCCATGCGGGATATTCAGCATTGTATTGATCTTATTCCGGGTGCCTCTATTCCGAACAAGGCTTCTTATCGGTTGAGACCCAAAGAACATGAAGAGTTGGAGAGACAAGTGAGGGAATTACTTGACAAGGGTGTCATTCGGGAAAGCATGAGCCCATGTGCGGTTCGAGCTTTGATGGTGCCTAAAGCTGAAGGAACTTTGCGTATATGTATGGATAGCCGGGCGATCAATAAAATCACCATCAAGTACAGGTTTCCCATTCCTCGGATCGATGATTTGCTTAACCAGTTACATGGTGCAGTGGTGTTTTCTAAGATTGATTTGAGGAGCGGGTATCACCAGATTCGTGTCAGATCGGGGGATGAGTGGAAGACAGCTTTCAAGACTCGGGATGGATTGTATGTGTGGATGGTGATGCCGTTTGGGCTATCTAATGCCCCTAGCACGTTCATGCGACTCATGAACCAGATTTTTCAGATCTTTCATCGGTACATTTGTTGTTTTTTATTTTGATGATATTCTGATTTATAGTACGTCGGTGGAACAACACTTGGGACACTTGAGACAGGTTTTTGATGTTCTGCGAGAGCAGAAATTATATGCTAACCGTAAAAAGTGTCACTTTTTTACTGAGCAAGTGACTTTCTTGGGGTATGTTGTTACCAAGAAGGGCATTCGAATGGATGATTCGAACGTGGAAGCTATTACTAGCTGGCCTACACCGACGAACATTCATGATGTTAGGCGTTTTCATGATTTGGCTTCCTTTTATCGCCGTTTCATTCGTGATTTCAGCAGTATCATTGCCACGCTTATTGACTGTATTAATGGGAGTGTGTTTGTGTGGAATAAGGCGGCGGAGGATGCTTTTCTGCTTTTGAAAAAGGCGGTGACACAAGCTCCTGTTCTCATTTTGCCTAATTTTGATGAGATTTTTGAGGTTCATTGTGATGCATCCAATGTTGGTGTTGGCGGAGTGTTGAGTCAGAATAAGAAGCATGTTGCTTTCTTTAGTGAGAAGCTGAATGATGCTAAGAAGAAGAACTCGACATATGATAATGAATTCTATGCTATTGTTCGCACCTTGGAACATTGGCAACATTATCTCTTGTCACGGGAATTTGTGTTGTATTCTGATCATGAGGCTCTCTAATACACTCAAGGGCAGCATAAGCTTAATCTGCGATATGCCAAGTGGGTGGAGTTCATTCAGATTTTTACATTTGTCATTACGCATAAGGCGGGAGTTCAGAAATGTGTTGCAGATGCTTTGAGCCGTCGGCATCTTTATTAGCTACATTGCGGGTTGAGGTATGTGGGTTTGACGCTTTTCGTGATTTATATCGTGATGATCCGTATTTTGGGGAGGTGTGGGATAAGTGTTCCAGTGGTAGTTTTCTGCAGTTTTTGATTCATGATGGCTATTTGTTTAAGGGTAACAAGCTTTGTGTTCCTTATTGTTCATTGCGGGACCTAATTATTTCTGAGAGTCGTGAAGGGGGACTTGCTGGACACTTTGGCAAGGATAAAACATAAGCACTTATTGACGAACAGTTTTTTTTTTCCCAAGTTGGGGCATGATGTTGCTCGGTTTGTAGAGAGATGTCGTGTGTGTCATGTGGCCAAAACTCGCAAGACCAATGCAGGCCTTTATACTACTTTACCGGTTCCTACTGCACCATGGGAAGACATTAGCTTGGACTTTGTGTTGGGATTGCCTCGTACGCAGTGACATAAAGATTCTATTATGGTGGTGGTGGATTGTTTCTCCAAAATGTCCCATTTTGTCCCTTGCAGTAAAACTTTTGATGCGACACAGGTGGCAGACTTATACTTTAAGGAGATTGTGAAGTTGCATGGTATTCCCAAATCCCTTACTTCTAATAGGGATGTCAAGTTCGTTAGTCATTTTTGGCGCACGTTGTGGAGGAAAATGGGTTCACGATTACAGTTCAGTAGCTCTTATCATCTACAGATGAATGGACAGACTGAGGTTACTAATCGTAGTTTGGGTAACTTATTGTGCAATTTGGTTGGTGACCATCCACGCCAATGGGATTTAACACTTACACAGGCTGAGTTTGCTTACAACAACTCTCAGAACCGCACTAGGGTAAAAGCCCTTTTCAGGTCGTGTATGGACGTAACCCTGTCAGCCCCTTGGATCTTATTCCCCTGCCGGTTACTAGCCAATACAGTTCTGATGCAGAGGCACGGGCGACTCAGATTAAAGAGCTACATGAGCAGGTTCGCAAACGTATTATGCAGCAAAATAGTAAGTACAAGCAGCGGGTGGACAAGCATCGCCGGAGAGTTGTGTTTCAGGTTGGTGATTTGGTGTGGGTTCACTTGCGTAAGGAGAGATTCCCAGCTGGACATTTTGGTAAGTTACAACCAAGAGCTGATGGACCATTTCGGGTAGTGAAGCGGATTAATGACAATGCGTACAAGATTGACTTGCCAGGTGATTACAACGTCTCAGCAACGTTCAATGTTTTTGGATTTATCAGCATACCATGGCGACAATGACAATGATGTCAACTCGTGGTCGAGTTTTTTTCAAGAAGGGGAGGATGATGTAGTTCAACAAACAATTCCAACAGCCCAAGGAGCTATGATCCAGGCAGCAAACAAGGCAGCAAGCAACGCAGCAGGCAACGCAGCAGGTAACGCAAACAGGCCAAGGGACTGTGATCCAGGCGGGCGCCTCAATGGTGGCCAGGCTTGCACCTCAATTGAAGGGAACCAGGGCCAACCTTCTGGACGCGAGGATGGCTCCTCACTTCAGACCATGCGGCCGCCTCATCTGCTTCTCGACTGATTGGGAATGAGGCTGGCGCCTCACAAGATGCTGGGCGGGCGCCTCAGATGGCAGGCTGATGTTTCCTTATTCCGTTTTGCTGGTGTTTCGAGTTTTTAAGTGGGGTTATTTTAGTCTTTACTTTGCTAATTTGTTTTAGGGTTTTAAGGGAGTATTTAAACACCTTTATGGCTTTGTTAAACTCAGTTTTGATTATTGAATTTTGATAGAGAAAAGGCTTAGGCTTTTCCAAAGAATCTTGGTTAATTTCCGTTCGGCTTAATTCTCTTGGCTTTTGGCTATCAAACTAGCTTCAACCATTTGCGTGTTAGATTCATTGCTAGTACCATCACTAGTCAATGATGAGCCAACTGAATCATGACCATACACCTGCTGTTTCTTTATGCCAGTAACTCTCAAGTATATCTCATTTTCCTCCTCAACAGTTAACTTAGTTTCTCTTTCGACGGATGCCACCTCTATTTTGCGTTGATAGTCCTCCTACAAAATACAATCTATATATATACTGTATATCATTATTAACATACATGAACAAAAAAAATCCAATTTATAAATAATATACTTACACAAATATTCCTAGCGTGATTGTCCACATAGGTACCATCTCTGCGAACATGTGTCCTCGGTTGAAGTTTAAACAAACTAGGTGTGATGCCTTGATTATCTTTTTTCTGCCACAAGACCAATAAATCAGAAGGCAACATAAATAATGGGGATTAAGTAACACAACTACACAGGTTGAGCACAAACTTACAAGATATTATGGGCATGTTCCAATAAAACCCAACAAAATTTCATGAGAATTTAACCAATTAAACTACTAGGCCATGCAAAAGTCTTCAATTCAGAAGGAGCCTTGGACTTTCAAATAAAAAGAAAAAAAGCGGAAGGGCAGAATTTTGCAACTGAACAAGGGTATTTTAATACAGGGAGGACAAGTGTAAAATCAAAAATTGAGGACATCAAGAAGCCTGGGTTACGAGACAAGTAACCTACAAATAAGACTCAAGTTTATCAGACATGAAAACATTGAGGCATAAATATGCATAAATTGGTCACTGATTTTCCGGATTGAAAATGACCATGCAGGAGTATAGATCTGTACTAAACTCTCAGTCAAGTCTAACTCTGTCTTTCCTAGGTTTCATAGTACAATCCTAGCTTAGAACCTGATTGAGAAACCTTACAAAATTAACGAGATGCGTGTGCATATGGTTTTTCTGGATTTTATTTACTCGGGGAAGAAACACAACCCTCCACTAATTAATATACTCATCACCAAGAAAAGAAATCTCAAATATAAAAGCGAAACAAAATTTTATTAATCAAAATCCCATACCAATCATCAACAACCTGAATAAGAAGACCAACTCAGGAATAGACCACAAACACTACTTTCTAAATGGAAAGAAAAGTATGGCAGTCCTAAAAAAAGAGTTGCAAGGGGACAAAACTTCAGTCCCTCAGGAGAAAAATCTTTATTCTGAATAAAGTAAAAAGAACGACGCAAATGAATGTGCGAATGAACTGAACGTCGGTGGTAACATCGTAGAATCAAGAACATACTAGAAAGTCTGTCAAACCAGATAGCCATGCAGGAGCATTGTTAGTTGCTTGGGGTCAGCAACAATAATAGTTGAAGAGGTAAATAAGTAACTAATGATAGTAGCTCAATGAGAATCATTAAAAAAAAATGAAGTCCTCGAGAAGGGTGCCCTCAATGTGACTAAATTTAATCCTTATTGAGAAAGAAAATGAGAAAATTGAAAAAATGCTATCCATATTCCATGATGCTGATCTGCATGTAGAATCTAAAAGCAAAATTTACTTGTCATTACTGAAAGGACATGAAGTAAGACTACCAACTCCTCAGATTCATGATCATCCATATTCCATGAAAGATGTAAATTCAACAAAATGCTATCCCCTTCTAGCATAACAAATTTAGAGATAGGAGTGCTACAAAGAGAGACTCTTGAAAAAATGAGGACAAGAAGCAGATGAAGGGCCAGTGCAACCATAATGAACTAAAGCAAATCTGATCCCCCTTTCCATCAAGCAAGTAATAAGTCAATCCCTTCACTCTCAAATGTCTCCTCTTTCTAGGTAGTTCACCTTCTCTTCCAATAATTTGAACAAGTAATACAGATTCAATACGTTGTCTGGGGAAAAGCACTGTCATGTCTGACCATAAAAACAAAACTGAAAAACTAAGTACTTGGCAAGCTTCACATTTTCATGCATATTAAAATTTGGATAAAAAATAAATTTTTTAAGATTATAACTTTGAAATCATGAGACTTTTCAGACTGTTATTACGAATAGATCTGCAAAAATGTTCCTCTGTGTAGTTGGAAAAAGATGAGTTGAGGATATCACTAATTGGGTACAACTTCCTTTTACCATTTTACCCATAAGTTAAAAGAAGTAGCAACCTACTGTTTTGGACAAATTTCGACTTCCTTTTACCATTTTACCCATAAGTTAAAAGAAGTAGCAACCTACTGTTTTGGACAAATTTCGACAGGTGAATTTGTCTTCTCAAGGAGGTTTGGGCACAAATGGAATATGATTCTCAAAGCAAGATGAACACAAGGATGTAACTAGGAAACCCTTAGAGCAATCGTCTAAGATAAAAACCTCGGGAGGCTTTTGGCAAGCCTGCCTAAACCAAAGAAATTTTATTAAGTATTGAGAGTTTTTGAGTACAAGTGCAGAGTAGAGTAAGCAAAACTGTGTAACGTGAACAAAAGTGCTTTCTAAGAGAAATATATAGGCGTAATTGTAACTGAAAATAACAACTTGAATACCGTGCTGATTTGGCGCCTAGAATCTCGCTCCTTGTTGATGGAGTCCAACCGTTATCCTTTGGTTGATGGTTTGAATCTATTACGTTGCTCTTTGACTAGGTCCAAACGGTCACATGGGTGAATTATTTATCAATAATTATGTTCCTGAAAAATAGGATAAACACAACAAATAATTTCAGGGAGTTAGTCAAGATGTTAGTCAAGATGTTACCCCAAGATGGATGTCCAAGATGCAGAACATGCTGAGTGAATTTTTTAGGACGTAACAATTGCCCCCAAAATATTGAAGCGTTCCATGTTGAATACGGAGGGTTTTAATATTTTTTCAAGTGTCGTTTTAGGCTTGAAAGGAAGGTGATGAGGTGGTTGGCCCGCACAATGCTCGAGTATTTTAGGGCTCATTATGGGCTTTTCGTAGGCGCCAAAGATCGTCCTTTTATATATGGTTTAATTGAGAAAGTCCACATTTTCCTTTTCCAAATCCTCCGTCCAACTGGTGCTAGGTCTCCGTCAGTTTCTCCGGTGAGTTTCTTATTCTCTCTTTCCTTTTGTCGCTTCCCTGTATCTTCCCTCTGACACTATGGGTAAAAATAAGGAAAAAGTCATAGATGTTGATGCGTCCTTGCCGAATGGTTTTAGGTGCTTAGGGTTCATCCGTGACAAGGAGGGTGAGAAATGTAACTTTGATGTGTCCCACGCTGACGCTCTGAAAAGAAACAACGCCTTTCCACCCAATGCTGAATTCTTGATCCCAACTGATATTTTTAGTGCCGATTGTGTTTCTGACGAGTGGGTAGGGTTTTACGAGTACCCCTTTAGTGTAGGTTTGAAATTTCCCTTTCCCGCTTCGATTTCCCGCTTTTTCGAAGTGAACCGACTGTCTTATTGTAAATCGATGCCTGTTGGGTGGCGTATTTTGTTCACTTTTGATAGAATTGCGGTCGAGCACAGTATGGTGGCAGGTTTAGAAGAGTTGGTGTATGCTTCAGAAATTATGGCTTTCAGTAAGGGTAGGTATAACTTTAGGGTTAGGTCAAATAGAGACCCTCTGATTCTAGGTCTTGACGCGGCTGATAGGGGATGGAAAAATAGATTCTTCTATGTAAGGAAAAGTACCCTGGAGGGAGGAGAAGATTTGGGGTCGACATGGAACCCTTCAGGTAGTTTTTCTAGTTTACATGACTGGTTGTTGCGTCTTGCTTGTTTGTTTAACTCTAACATGTTGATGGCACCTACTTTCAGTTGCCAAGTTGGAGGAGCTTTTCCCACCTCTCGCAGATATGCCTGCTAATGTCGATCGGATTTTGAGTTTGTTTCCTGAGGAGCTACGAAAATTTAAGCCACCTGCTGCTGATTCTGCTGAGGAGAAGGGGGTTTCTAGTGCTGGTAGAATGTCATCCGGTATGTCTTCTCTTATATATTGTTTCCTTTTTCTACTTTATTGCCGTTTTCTGATATTCTTTCTTGTGTAGCGACTCGATCTAAGGCTTGCTTTAGTGTAGATGATGTCCTCTCTGGTATTAGGGTAAAAGTTGGTGTCAAGAAAGAAGGGAGACCTCCTCTTCCAAACGGGGAAGGCTTAAAGGGTATAGAAGGAGACAGGAAGAGAAATCTAGAAGAGACAGAGGTCGCGGTAGCGGATGAAGGGAAGGTTGAAGATGCAAGAGCCAAGGTAGGTTTCTTTCTTGAAAAATAATTTTTAAATTTTTTAGGACTAGTTTTAACATGATGGTATGCTCTTTTACCCGTAGGTACTGGAAGGGATGGTCCTTTTTATGAAGGAATTTGAAGTGAAGGAAGATAAGATCAAGGTCCTTACTCAGAAACATAAATTTGAAGCATTCAGAGCGGCGAGGACGGAGGAGCAAGTGGAGAAGCATAACAATGAGTTGGCTCACTTGGCGGCTAGGATGTTGAAGGTGGAAGAAGAGCATATTAAGGAGCTGAGAAAAGTGAGAGAAGGGTACATAATGAGCGCAAGCAAGTCGGTTATGGAAAGCCGTATCAACATGATGAAGGAGTTTGAAAGCGGGCAACATGTAAATTGGAAGATTGATGAAGAAGTGGCCATGTTGAATGAATTCCTGGGAGAGGTCCCAGATATGAGCGAGGTGAACTCCAAGACACAGGAGCTTAAGGTGACTGCTGAAGGTGGGAAGAATGAAGGAAGCGGGAAGGATGATGGAAGTAAAGAAACGGTATCTACAATATAAAAAACAATTTCGTTTTCAAGTTTTTTGAACAATGGCTACGCTTTGTTGGGTCGTGCCCCTGTTTGGCACGCTAATTTAGGTTTTTGTAGGGTTATCCCCTTAAACAGATTTAAAATTTTTGTAAGTGGCTCATAAGAGTCCAGACAGCTTGGTTTTTGATGGTGTTTGGTTGGTCCAACATCTTGGGTCTTTTGGTAACGTTTTAACTGCAATGGTGCTTTTGGATGCTTTATACCTTTGAGTACTTTTCAATTTTAGGTACGAAAGACAACACGTATAAGTTTTGTAACCTATTGGTGAAGATAACATGAAACGATGTTATAACCGAGTTGTAAAGATAACATGCAACGATGTTATAACCAAGTTGTAAAGATAACATGCAACGATGTTATAACCAAGTGATAGGTGACATGTAGAAATGTCACTTTTCGGAGTTCTTAGGTAACATGTTAATATTACAATCCTTAGTTCACATCTTCGAATTTTAGGATAACAAATGCGATTCCCTTGACAAGGCGAATTGTATTTGCTATTCTAAGTCGAGTGTGAAAATCGTGCGCCCAGGCAGTTATGATCATTATCTTATAAGTACATTGCAAAGATGCTTAAAAGTATGGGGAATCGTGTACCTTAAACTTATCAAAAAAACGTTTATTCTTTCGAGTAGCTCATCATGTGATTTTATAAAGCTCTCTATCCACGGTCCAGGAGCATCTAATCTTGCATCACAAGAATATATTAGGATTTGGGTGTTAGCTTCGCTAACACCCCTCCGATGCTTAAGTCAGTAGAGGTTTTGATAAAAGGATAAATGATTTAAAAGGCAGTAAAAATTAAATTTTAAAAAGAAGTTCGTACCTTGGTGTTAAAATTGCAATAAATTTTAACTTACACATAATATCATTCAATGCGTAGCTCATGGCATCATATCGGGAGGCGACAGCTTGCCCCCGTCACGTCCAGCTAGCTAACTATTATAGTTCGTCATTTTCGTCGTCATTGACCTCGAAGCGTATTTAGACTTACTGGTCGTGTTTAATGAGTAGAGCATGCCTTCATATCTGTTTTGTAACACTCTTTTGCAGCTTGTTGATCACGCTTCACCGTGATAACTCCCCAAGGCGTTGGCATCTTAACACATTGATGGTACGTAGAAGGAACCTCCCTCATATTATGGATCCATGGTCGGCCTAAGATGAGATTATAGGAGGATGGGCAGTCAATCACGCACACCCTTTCCATAGAGTTCATTCCTTCTACATAGATGGGTAACTTAATTTCTCCAATTGTCTACTTGGTTTCCCCGCTGAAGCCTACCAAGACGGAGGAATTTCTTACGACTTCTGATAGGGGTATCATCATTTCTTCCAAGGTGCTCTTCATGATCAAATTGACGGAGCTGCCATTGTCGATCAAGATGCATTTCACCTTGCAATTGGCAATTTGCAAGGTGATGACTAGACCGTCATGGTGCGGGTCTGAAATGCCTTCTTTATCGTCGTCATCAAAAATGATTTGCTCTTCAGGGGAGTGATCCGGACGTCTAGTTGGCACTTCCGTCTTGTCTTCTTTAGAATCCTTGGCATGACATTTGGCTGCAGAATATGTGGTGCCACAAATGTCTGACCCTCCTGTAATGAAGTTGATCACCTTAGTTGCAGGAGAGGGTAAAGACGGAGCTTCAGCGACAGTTTTCTTTATTTCAGCCCGTCGTTTCCTTTTTCCTAATAAATCTTTGAGGAGTCCTTTCGATAGTAAGTAGCTAATCTCTTTCCTCAAGGCGATGCAGTTATCAGTAGTATGCCCAAAATCTTCATGGTGGGCACACCAATTCGATTTGTCCTTCCATGATGCTGATTTATCGGCTGCCTTTGGCCATCTTGCCTTGCCACCTAGGTTGTCCATAGCACGTAGGAGGCCTGAAACGTCAACAGAAAAATAGTAGTCACTAATCTTAGGATAAACTGTATCATCTTCCTCGTCATCTTCTTCAACAATTTTAGAAGAGTCAGTTTTAGAGTAGGGTTTTCCCCTATTAGATCGATGGTGGGATGAATCCGCATTTCTGTCATGATTCTCATTTGTAGGCGTCTTTTTTGACGCCTTGCCATGGATCATTTCATCTTCTTCTAACCTGATGAAACGGACAGACCTCGTCCTGACTTCTTCTAGGCTTCGAGATGATAACATGATAAGGTCTTGGTAGAATGGTGATTCTCTCTTTAGTCTCATCTTGAAAGCTTCGGTTGCAGTCGACGCATCAATGTGTGGAATTCTTACAGCTTCCTTGTTGAACCTGAAGACATAGTCTTTTAAGGTTTCATTGGGTTGTTGCACGATCCTGTAAAGGTCACTTGTCAATTTTTCAAACACACGATTGCAAGAAAATTGGTTAAGAAACATGGTAATTAATTGAGAGTAGGATGAAATAGAGTTCATAGGCTGATTAGTTTGCCACATCAAGGCGGGACCAGATAAGGTGGAGAAAAATCCCCTGCATAAACAAACTTCTTTAAGATGTGGAGGAATGCTGATGATATCCATCTTTTCTTGGTATAGGGCAATATGTTCGGCAGGATCTGTCGTGCCATCATATTGCTTCATGGGAGGTACTTGGAATCTCTTAGGGATTTCTACTCCAGCTATAGCAAAGACAAAGCGTGAATCATGATGGCTGGTTGGAGATGATTGGTTGAAGGGTAAGGTGACTCCGGGAACCTTCATGAGGATTTCTTTTAGTTGTTGTACTTCTCTTGCAAGGGCAGTATCTGCAACAGGGTTAGTGGCAACTATAGGATTGAAAGGAGTGTTGAATAAGTTAAAACTCCCTGTTTACCCCACAGGAGATGGGGTTGCAAAGGTGAAGCATGACATCAGTGGCATCGGGTTGGATGTGACGGTGGTACTTTCAGTTTAAATAGTGTTGGATATGGGTGCGGCACCTTGATGGCCTTGCGCGCTCGTCCCAGCACCTAGAAAAAGAGTTCTGGGCTACAAAGGTGAGACCTCTGACATGCTGGCTACTAGAAGACTGAGTTCGAAAGCTGAGAAATCATGTCGTAGCCTATTGAGGTGATTAAAGATCATTTGATTGGTATGTTGCTGTCCGTCTATCTTATCTTTCAATTGTTGCATCATAGACGTCATGGCAGTTATCACTCCCAATGAAATGTCCGGCAACGATATGTTTGAAGTTCCACCTTGGTTGAGTCCCTGGTTTTGAGGCGTGGCAGCACCGGAGCCCACAGGTGAACACGAGACATCATAGGCAAGCTTGACGGGATGGTCCTTGCCCCAGTCGTGATGATGGGGGTATACATAACTGAGGTCGGATTGCTCATCTTGATTGGAATCTAAAAAACCAAGTTCCCACAGACAGCGCCAAATTGGACAAATTTTGACAGGTGAATTTGTCTTCTCAAGGAGGTTTGGGAACAAATGGAATATGATTCTCAAAGCAAGATGAAGGATGTAACTAGAAAACCCTTAGAGCAATCGTCCAAGAGAAAAACCTCAAGAGGCTTTTGGCAAGCCTGCCTAAACCAAAGAAATTTTATTAAGTATTGAGAGTTTTTTAGTACAAGTGCAGAGTAGAGTAAGCAAAACTGTGTAACGTGAACAAAAGTGATTTCTAAGAGTTATATATAGGCGTAATTGTAACTGAAAATAATAACTTGAGTGTCGTGCTGATTTGGCGCCTAGAATCTCGCTCCTTGTTGATGGAGTCCAACCGTTATCCTTTGGTTGATGGTTTGAATCTGTTACGTTGCTCTTTGACTAGGTCCAAACGGTCACATGGGTGAATTATTTATCTATAATTCTGTTCCTGAAAAATAGGATAAACACAACAAATAATTTCAGGGCTTTAGTTAAGATGTAAGTCAAGATGTTACCTCAAGATGGATGTCCAAGATGCAAAACATGCTGAGTGGGTTTTTTAGGACGTAATGCCTACAACCATAAAAGTGGCATGCTTTTAGATTTAGCATATTCATGCCTACAACAAAAATGAAAACCATCAAAAACACTACCCGAAACATTTCCAACTTGAAGCAGATCAAAATTCTACAATGTACGCACCATACTTTCCATGTGAGCTACTGCAGATTAGGAACCTCCCGTATGCTTAGAACAACCATCTTCCTTCACAGTTAGTCAATTTTTTGAATCTATCTCTAATTTTCTTTTAACTTCCTCTTTATTAAAATGGTGTACCCAATGAGTCCAATCTACCTCACCTATGCATTCTGGTTTCTTCTTTTGTTCATTCCAATTTTTTTTTAAAAGAGCTCACCATGTCACTGTAATGAACGCCAGCTAGTTTCATGAAAGCATTCTTAATAGTCGACTCCTCTTCTTGAGGCCATCTATATTTTTTTGTAAACAAATTGATTAAGTTCAAAATGAATTACCATGAATGACTAAAATATCAAAATTAAGCATAAGAGAAAGAGATGTGAGTTGGTATCAATCTTGAAAAAAATGAAACTATGGTTGTGTTTTGTAATCCATGATAGTGAAATTAATAGAATGAATCTCAATAACATCCGGTTAATTTAGATGACATATCTGTAAACATATTGTACAACAAGTCATTTGCTTAAAAAACGTTTAGACTATTGGATTGTGATTACAAGAGAACAACTATTGAATGTAGATAGCGACCTGATCATATATTTCACAATTAGTGCACCAAAACATAATTAAGTTCAAAGTTTAACACTAATTCATTACAGTGTCACATAATCAGAGAGCAGAGAATCAGGAAATAAGAACATTGCATTTACACATTATTGTAGATCTGGTAGCAATGAGACATCGAAATCATGAATTCGCACGAGGATACAGCAGATATATAGTTTCATTACCATAATCAGGTGCAAGCTTAAGTAGCAACACGAGCAGTAAAATAACGACTAAGGATACAGATAAAGAGAGAACAAAGGAACAAACCACCGCAAATCAAAACCAAATCAAAGCTAATTCAAGCAATTTCATTCATTATGCGCTACTAAAACCGTAGAGATTAACGAAGCGTATTGCAAATTCACCAATCTAACTTAAAACTAAACGCATTCTTGAACAAGATAGAAAGCAACAATTGTACCTTAAAGTCAACTAAATATCCATCTTTGTGAGCACTTGAGACAAGCTTCCAGTTAAATGCCTCCTTGCACATGTTTGCTTTAAATATCTTTGTGACATAGCTCATTTGTTCTTTGAGGCATCAACCCGAAACAGGACGTTTAAGAAAAAAATGATAGATCCTTTCAACATAGCATTAATTAGCAGCAACAACACGAATTAAATAAAAGTATATTACCTGCCATAAGCTACATAAGCAAGAGGAAGTGTGTTACTTGTCTCAAGTATGGCAGAAGCAGCTGAAGAGGGACGAGGTGTCCCCATTAGTAATGGGCTAGGAGTGTTTGATGGGCTACGAGTGTTTGATGGGCTATGAGTGCCTGTAAAACCATCCTCCAAGAGCCCTACATCAACTTGTGGAGTTGAAGAGGACGAACTAAAGTCCCTCCGCCGACTTTCATGCATTCCTCGCATTCCTTTACCTCTAGGCATCTGAGAATAGACATTACTATGCTAATTAAGTGGAAAATGGAACCTATGTTCACTTTATAAAAATAGAATATACCTACGTGATTAATGCTTTACGAGATGGCGTGTTTGTCATTTAAAGTGACCTCATACACGCGTAACACATGCACAATTCAAGCAAGATAAAAGAACACACAAGAAATATTCAAACAAAAATATGCAAAAGAAAGAAGCAAAAGCATGCTCATGGAAATGAATATACCTATGGAAATGAATTTACTACCACTAACCTGAATAATCATTTCACTATCTCCTAAATCAATGTCTTCACTTTCATTACTTGTTTCTTCACCCGTGTCAAACTCGTCCTCACTAGTATCATTCATATCATCGACATGCACAGAATCACTTGTTCCTAAATCAATGTCTTCATTTTCATTCATGTCATCTTCAAGCTCAACAAATGCATTATTAACATCATTTAAACAGACATTATCATCATCGGCATGCACAGAATCATGTATATCAATGGTTTCCTCTTGAAAGGAGATCAACATGAATTCCTCAATGAATTTAACAGTTGACCGGGCTTTAATCTTACATACAGTCCACCAATCTACCTTGTCTCGTTTCAAACTTGGAAATGTGCAATAATAAACTTGCATAGCTTGGGTAGCGAGGCAAAAAGGTTCGTATCGATTTAATTTACGCTTGTGGTTTATCTCTACAAGATTATAGTGAGGATCAACCTTTGTACCCAAAGACATAGGATCAAACCATTCCTAATTGAACAAAACGACTTGCTTAAGTGGTAATCCTAGATATTCAAGACGAACAACTTCTCCCAAATGCCCATAGTAATCACTCTCATGTTCATCATAGCTTTCACCTTTAACACAAATGCCACTATTCATTGTAGCTCTATTTGAACCATGATGAATGGTGTGGAACCTATATCCGTTCACTAAATAACCGGGATATGTGTCCACACATCTGTACGGGCCTTTAGAAAGTTCCTTGATCCACACGTTCGTAATATTATTTGTTGGATCACTTGCCTATATACAGATAAAAAAAGTTATTTTTTTCAAACTTATAGAAATTAAAATGTCTTTAATTTTATATGAGATAGATGAATGGTTGAAAAATCTTACATATTTCTCAAACCACTCCGGAAATTCATTTTCCAATTTTTGACTAAGTCGAGCATTTGTAATGGCTGGTTCACTTCTCCTTATATGATCAGCGTATGCCCTTCAACCAATTAGAAATACGAAATTTTAGATGGCTACTAAAGATATATATGTAGGATGGGGTTGTTAAAAAAGAGTAAATACGTACTCCATGTATGGAGAAACCTTGTCACAGTTCAATAAGACATATGCTCTTGCTGCTTTGTATTCCTGGTCAGTGAGAAATCGCTTTTTCTCCTACCCAAAAGCTCGACCCGAATTTTTAAATATTGAAATCACATCTTCTGGCTCATATTCAACAAAGTGTTCATTGACATTACGAGGCACATTTCTAAATTTTGTTCTAACATGATTCTCGAAATAATATGAACAAAACATTGATGCCTCTTCCATCAAATATGCATTTGCAATGGAGCCCTCTACTCTTACTTTATTTTTCACATTAAGTTTCAATTTGCGAAGGTACACATAACGATATTGGAGAAGTATAAACAACTTTTATTTGGAAATAGTCTAATAATAGCACATGTAATTAATACCTTTCAAATGGATACATCCATCTATATTGCACTGGACCGGCAATTCTTGCTTCGTAAGGCAAGTGAACCGGTAAATGATCCATTGAGTCAAAAAAACTTGGCGGGAATATGCGCTCAAGTTTACATAGGATAACAACTATATCTCTCTCAAGTCGTTCCATATCCGCATCTCCAACCACAGTTGCAGTCAAAAAATAGACTACGGTGTCCCGTTTTAGTAGTGAAGATGAGTATCGTGTACTTGCTACAACCACTGCGGAACTAGGTGGTTTTCGTTTTTGTTTTGTGAACTGTATATTTTACTTCCTCCTCCTTTGCTATTTTGTGATAATATCTCTGCTCTACATATGGCCTGAAATTCGGTGTTTCATGCTCCTACTCGCCGTAATTAGATAGACTATCATTTCATTCGCGAGTGGGTCACACGAGGATTTCTAAAGCTCTAGTTTGTTACCTCTGATTGGCTGACATGTTCACCAAAGGCCTGTATCGGCCTCATTTCCAAGCACTCTCTGTCAAGCTTCAACTTCCACACGGGCGTTTAGCTTGAGGGGGGTATTACCCGAGATATTTGTGTGATAGTTGTATTGTATTAGGTTTCTCATTATCATTGTATATATGGATATGTAGAGTTATATTTGGGTCAATCTTGTATATAGGGAGAGCCAATCATAGATTAAGGGAAGAGTCCAATCTTCCATGCTTGTACCTCTAACCTTAGTATATAGATTGTACATATCGTTTCATATCAATAACATGAATTTTATCAAATTGTCTTCTCTCTCTCTCTCTCTCTCTCTCTACATGTCGTGTATTATATTGGATTACATATATGCTCTAAGTTCAATGAATTAGAAAACAACGCTAGGAGTAAGTTTGTGCCTCCCATGAGGCTAGCATGGCTTGGAACAGATGATGTATTTACCATAATAGTTGTAAGGGCAGTTGAGGCTTTGGTTGTTGTTTGAATAGACTTGTCTTGCACTACAAGGAAAACCAAAAATAGAGACGGACGGAGTCCGTAGCTAATTTGGCGACAGATTAGAGACAGACCCAAAATTTAGAGACAGATTGAGAATTCGTCTCTAAATTAGAGACGGATTCTGAAGCTGAAATTACCCGTATTCGCGCGAGCGAAGGCGGTTGTCTTTCGCGGGGGGTTGGTGTCTGAGACCTCGCTTCATGGGAAGGAAAAATGAGGAGTCGCCATGCGGTTTTTGTATTTTGAGCCCAAACGTTGAGAAACGGCTATTGAAAATGGTGTCGTTTTTATTGGTAGCAAAAACTTAGGAAAAGGCTTTGAAAACGGGGATCATTTTTATTGGCAGCAAAAACGAGTAAAAAGCTTTTTTTGTACCAGAGATTGTTAGGTTCGGAGGTCAAGTTACGTTTCGGGTAGAGTATGACGAGATCGCCCGAAACGCCTCGCATGACGAGTCTTTCTACCTTTCTCGAAATCGTGTGTGTGTGTGTGTGTGTGTGTCTTTTGAAATGGGGGCTTGAATGACAAGCTTAATCTTGGTTTGAGTGACAAACGTTGATTAGGTGACTTTGTTTGAAAAGACGAGCGTTTGAATGACAAACGTCGGTTTTGAGTTTGAAAAAAGGAGTTCGAAGGTCGAACTCCGGTTTTTTGAACCGGGAATGTCATTGTTAACGATTTTTACGGGAAAAATGCGTATTAAATGATTTTAAGTGTCAAATGGCGGCTTTTAGTTTGAAGATGAGCATTCGGAGGCCGAACGTCATTTTGCGCGTTTTGAAAGAGAGTTCGACGGACGAACTCCGGTTTTGAACCGGGCATTACATTGTTAACGATTTTTACGGGAAAAAATGCGTATTAAATGATATGCGATCAACGAATCGGGTTGCGACTCGGACTTTGAAAAGTAAATACTATCACGATCCAAACGGGTCGGACTTTGTAAATGACAGTATTTAAAGTGCGGTATCAACGGAATCAAACGATCCGAATTCGTAAATGACGATCAACGAGGCCAAACGGCTCGGATTTGTAAATGACGATCAATGAGGCCAAACGGCTCGGATTTGTAAATGACAGAAATTAAAATGACGATCGACGGATCGATCGATCCGGAATTGGTAAATGACAATAAAAGTAAACAAAACGGGGTCGGAACGCCGTTTTAACCCTTGATTACTTCTCTTACGGAAAGAGAAGAGGATCGAGGGGCTAAAACGTATCGGACCCCGTTAGACGGAGGCGTCTACATTTCGATAACGACGTTCGAAACGGTCGTAGCGACTGGCGCGTAAACCGAGACGGAACGAGAGATTTAGAGAGAGGGAGTTATACCTATGGCTAGGGTTGACTCCTTTGGCTCGGGAGGTGTGTACGAGACATGAAAAGTGATTCGAAAGGTTGTTTCGAAGTAGTAAGGTGCGTATTTGATCGAAATACGAAGGTTTCACGCGAATCGAGACAGAACGGAAGCTCGAAAGGGGTGGAAACCAGTTTGGCCGTGGGGTGGGGTGAATTTTTGGTGTTAAAATTCTCTCCTTGCCTTTGACAGAAACTTCTATTTATAGGGTGAAAATTGCAGTAGGAGTCCGTACGGACTTGGACTGAATCCAGGGGGTTTTTGGGTATTTTCGAAATCTGGGGGACTTGCTGGCAATTTCAGGAAAAGTGCACAGGGAGTCCAGCCGGACTTTGACTGTATACCAGGGGTATTTTAGTCTTTTCCCTTTGAATTTGATTGAAGGGTGACTAGAGGGAGGTGGCATGCGTGCCAAGTGTCCCTGTGAGTCACCAGCCATATGGGATTTTGTCCCCGGGTCCCGGTTTTGTCTGTTTTTTAAAATAACAGTCCGGAAAATGTCTGAAACGCCCCCGGAAAGTGCCGGAAAATGCGTTTTTCAGGGAAAGCCATACTTTTACGTGAGATGACACGTGTTAAGTACGGTTCGACGTCGGGATGCACGTGGTAGTCCCGGGACGTCTTGTTGACATGGCAGCCCAGGGAGTTTAACGAGTTCAGTTAACCCGGAGCGTGCCGCTTAACGGATTTCGGTTAACTTTCTGACGGATTTGGACGATCCGGATTTGGGTACTTACAGTTAGCCCCTCGGCGACGTCACTTCTGAAGGAGGTGGGGTCGTTGAAAAGATAAGGATCCAAATCGGGATGCCTTACTTTGAAAGAGACTGGGCGGTCAGTGTGGCTGGACCCTTAGCGAAAAGGATTCCTACGTATCCCGAGCGGGAATCAAGCCGATCGTAGTTCAGAGGGGCAAGGGCCGCGCATGGGGACCTTGACTCGAGCGAGACTATTAGGAGGCGTCTAAACCTGGATGAGACCATTCTGCGAGGTACCTGTACTGAATGGAGACTGTTGGGGAGGCGTCCGAACCTCGGGACTTCTGAAACCTTCGAGGGCATGTGGCGCCTCAAACCGGAGTTGCGATGCCGACGAGGGCGTTCGTTGCCTTGGGTGCCGGGCTTATTGCCGCTGCGCTTTATCCGCTTGGGACTGGGCATTCGCCACTGATGGCCGAAGAGGGATTGTTGTGCGGGCTTATTGCAACTCGCCACCGAGGTGGAACGGTCGGGCTTACGATCGGCGTATCGCGGCCGGGGAGATGAATGTTCACTTGGCCGAAGTGAAAAGTGTTCGGGCTTACGAGGATGGCCGAAGAGGGATTGTTAGGCGTTCGTGCCTGGGGTTCAAAGCTTATTGGGTCGTCAGCTGCCGGTGAAGTGGAACGGCGAAGGTCTCGATAGGAGAGTGGAGGTCGGACCGCGAAGGTCGGGATTGACTTTTTGAGATGGGACCGTGAAAGGTCACGATTGAGGATTTAAATTGGACCGTGGAAGGTCGCGGTTAAGACTTGAGATCCGACCGTGAAAGGTCGCGGTTGAGAATTGGAATCGGACTCGTGAAAACCACTATTGGGAATTGAAATCGACCGTGAAGACGGGACAGGTAATTGACTGGAATGTCCGTGGAGACATGATTGGAATTGGAATGTGAAACGCCAACGATAAAATTGAATCGCCCGTGAAAGGTCGGAATTGATTGAGATGTCCGTGAGACATGATTGAGAATTGGAATCGGACCGTGAAAGGTCGCGATTGAGGAATTTAACGTCGGAGACCGTGAAAGGTCAAGGAACGTGGAGACATGATTGAGCATTTGGAAAGGTCAAACGCGATTGAGAATTGAATCGGACCGTGGAAAGGTCGCGATTGAGAATGGGATTGAGATCGGGAATGTCCGTGAAAGGTCGCGATTGAGAATTGGAATCGGGCCGTGAAAGGTCGCGATTGGGAATTGGAATCGGACCGTGAAACGGGTGTTAGTGAGAATTGGAATCGACCGGGAGAAAGCTCGCGATTGAGAAAATTGGAATCGGACCGTGAAAGGTCGCGTATTGAGAATTGAAAACGTGAAAGGTCGCGATTTGGAATTTAACGCTCGGAGGTCAGCGTTAGAGTTGAAATCGACCGTGAAAGGTCGCGATTGAGGATATGAGGGATGGTAGAAAACCATTAGGAATTTTAACGTTCGAGACGAGCGTGAGTTTTTCGAAAGATTTTGGAATTTATTCTCGGATTCGGGGGTTAGAAATGTCTAATCGGGAAATTTTATACTGGGGGGCCAAAAAGAGGAAAATTGAACCCATAAAGCCGAGGGGCCAAAGTGGCAAAGACAGGAAGAAGTTCCGGATTCGACGGAGGTCCTCGAGATTTTCCGATCCCACGAGCTTCGGCGTACGAGGGCTGGATGGTTCGCGCAGTGACTTGTGATCCCGCTCCCTACCGAGCCGAGACCACGAAGTATATTTAGGAAAGCGATAAGAACCTTTTTATTTTCCATTGCATTTTGAGCAGGTCATTTACTTCTCTCGCAAATGTTGCATCAGTGCATTCTATTGATGTTGCATCCGTACTTGTCTTGTTCACCGCAAGGTGCGAGGCCGTACTGCCGCATACGAACACGCCACAAGGCCAAAAGAGTCGGTGGTCCGCCTACGCTAGGCAGGCTCGATGGAGTTCATGAGAGGCCTTCCCGGGACGTGGCTCGAGAGGGAGAGAGGAGTCCGCGTGCGAGGGTGCTTGACTCCGAGTTGACCGGGTTTATCGCTGCGGTAGCCGCGATAGCCGCGACGCCGAGGGAGTGTCCACGTATGTAGCTCGGGGCGCGAGTATTGGGGGATACGACCCATACTTTCCATTTCGAGGAGGGGAGGCGCCTATGACTCCACGGACTTTGCTGCGAGTTCACCGGTTGCTTGCGACCTATGGCAACACGGCGGAGTTAAGACGTCGAGTGCTACGATGACGAGGGAGCAGACTTGTCTCGAGTAGTCCCTTGGGTTTATATTACCGATGCCAGTGGGCTTAGGCATTCGCTTTGTGCCGGGCCGATGGAGAGGCACTCGGAGGCGTATCGCCGATTATTTGGCCGGATTTGGTGGATGACCGTGGAGCGCCCGGCTCGAGGGTTCATTTTATTCTCGTTGATCACCTTCGACTTTGTTGGCAAATAAGGAAGTAGGTTAATCAAAAAATAAATAAAATCGAGAAATCGCATTAAAAATTGGATGCCGCGAGGGGGTTCGCATGGGTATGCACTAATTATTGAGCTCTATCATGCCTCGACGAGTTCTCGTGGGGAGAGGAGAACTCCGAGCTATTTTACACCCGTCTTGGAATGTAAACCATTGGCACGTCCTTTTTCTCTTCTTTGTCCCTTCTTTATGTACTCGGAAATGTTTCCAATTTAGGGTCGACATAACTTTCCATTTGTTGACCAAGTCCCTCGGGTGCAGAGGAGTTCAATCCGGACTTGGAATGAATTTCCAAATTCTTTAAAGGCGTATCTCGTAAGTACCCCAATCTGGGATCACTCCCTTTCAAACACACGGAAACACCGCACACTCATCCACGCTAGCCTCCTGAGACCTCTCTCACTCAAAACCCTCTCAAAACCCTCTCAAACCCCCAACCAAACCAAGGGAGGAGCCTTTCTCGGGATAAAAAGGGACAAAAGGGCCTTTCGGGAATTTTCGTGAAATCCTGTAGCAATATAGGTCCGTACGGACCTCTTTGTTTCCATAATTACTAAATCCCCTTAAAGTCCACAATATTCCCTCAAATCCCGAGAAATGATGGTTTCCATGTGTACTTGGTCCGTACGATTATCTCTTTGCATGCAAGATGGTCCGCACTGAATTCTCTTTGCAAGGGGACATCATCATTTCCTAATATTCACCATCATTGCATATTCCCTCAAATCGAGGAAAACCAAAATCCTCGGGATAACCAAGGAGGTCCGTACGGACCTCTTTGCACCGAAATCGAGACTATAAATAGAGGGCTCCCTCCTCATTTTTTCACACCTCCCACTTCTCTCTTCCTCCCTAAGCCTTCCGGCTCCCCCTTCTAAGACCTTTCGAGGCATTCCCGCCCCTTCGGATCCTTCCGAGGCCTTCCGAGCCCCCTCGAGGTGCTCCGAAGCCTCTCCGAGCGCCTCCCGAGACGCTCCCGCTGCCGCCCGAGGCACTCTCGAGGTACTCGAGGCCCCTCGTGGTACTCCGAGGCCTTGCCTCGGTCTTTCCACTGTCCCGCTCTTTCCGAGTCAAACCGACGATCCCAAACCACGCCGAAACTCTCGCCCGAGTGACTCCCCGCCACCACCAACGCACGCCGAACTCTCGCCTCGACCGATCCCGACGATCCCCACGCACGCCGAACCTCTTCGCCCGAACGCAGCCTTACAACCTCAACTCACGCCGAAATCTCCGTCCGCGGACAACCGGCATCCCCGAAGCAATCCTAACGCTACTCCGACCTCAAACACTATTCCCCGCGGAAGACAGACACGAACCAACATTGGTAAGGCTTCCTTCCTATTCTATTTCAATACATTTCAATACAATGTAGACATCCGATACAAAGCATGCATTTTTAAAAGCACACACACACACACACAACATTTTAAAGGATATTAGGGGTATCCGAAAGACTCGTTTTACTGAGGCTACTCTCGTGAGCTCTAATATTCTAATATTCTCTTCCCGAGGAGTCATCTCGACCTCCGAACTCAAAATCTCATCACACAAAAAAACAGCTTTAAAATTTATCTTTAAACCGATGCCCTTTTTCAATGTTTTGGGCTTAATAAAAACGGCGTGGCGACTCTACAAAATGCGAAAGCAAAACGGCGAGACACCTCCAACGCGAAAGATGCCGTATGCCGGGGCCGCGAGGCCTTCTCGGATCCGGCTAATTTCGCTTGGCGACTCTGGGAATTTTTGTTTTAAAAACTTTTAAACAAAACAAAAGATTTTTAAAACAATGATGAGGGTCAAACTTTCATTTTACCCCTTCCTTTAATCAAGCCAAGTGTTAAGGCAAGACGTGCTTCGTTTTTTATTTTACAAAAAAAATAAAAATACAAAAAAATGCATCAATATACATCTCGTGCATACATTTAAAATTCTTCAAAAATTTCTATTTTACTCGTAAAAGAATTTTAGAGACCGCACACTACGCGCACCGCCGCCTCGGTTACACCGCACTCTACTCACACCGCCGCCTCGGTTACACCGCACACTATGCGCACCGTCGCTTCTGATACACCGCACACTACAACCCTTAACCCGGAGTGGTCTCGCTTGCAGTCCGTTTGGTCTTCCTAGGCCTCTTGGGCGCGCACGGGGATCATTCCAAACATCCCATCCTAGCCAAGCGTCAACCCCGCACGTTTCGAAGTCTCGAGTCACACTCGTCCCGCACTCTGTTGGTTTTTACCTAGCCCGTGTCATACACTGGATACATATACCATGCCGGCCATTTTCTCGGAAAGTCAAGGCTCTAACTCAAGATCCCTTGCGCAAGCAAAGCGATGGAAAGGTCATGCTAAAATCTTGACTCGATCTTGATTTCCGGCTACACCTGCACGATGTTCCGCCCTTGATATACATCCATGCTCACATGACACCACGTCATCACGCTTGATACGTCGCCCATGACGATATGACCCACCTAACGCCTAACGTCACGCATCCCTTGCGCAAGCAAGCGTAAAGAGAGGTCATGCCGAACTTCGACCCGATCTTGACTCAGCCGGCTCGGTTCACTATTCACGGCTAACGCATCAAAACGAACATGACAGCTCGGTCCTTAGGTTCGATTTTTCTTTAGGCCGGTGGAAACCGCTTGCACTATAGGACTCTCGCCCGGGCCGTCCACCCCGGGATGTCGAAATACAGTGCAAAACGAGGGGCTTATAGCCGCACGTATGGTCTCCATCGACCCAGGATCTAGCATAGTTGCGAAAAAGAAGAGCAATCTTTTCCAACCTACCTAGGATTCTCGAGAAAACATGTTTTAAGTAAATTAAAACAACAAAAAAATCAAAAATAAAAGAAACGGAAACCGCATGCCACGTGAGCTTTCCCTTTTATCCCGTTAGGCCATTCCCGTGTCTAAACCTTGCCCGTCACCCTCCAAATAACCGAGAGTGGTTGAGAATCCCCGGAAGCCGCCTTTTTAGTATCGAGGTCACAAGGTCCGATAGCCCTTCCAGCCAACGGTCCGCACCGTCCAATACTCCCCATGACGGGATCACCGTATAATGCTGAGGGAAACGGAACCCCGCCACTAAGGAATCTCCGCACAATGGAGGAGGTGCTGCGAGCCTTCAAACCATCAAGAAGCGCCAAGAAGAACAAAGAAGCCCGGATCGTCGACACCTGCGCCTTCGAGGAACAGCTTGCAAGTTCCCCAACCCGATGGAACCTTTGTTCTCATAGAGGATCTAAGATATACCGCTCCCCCTAAGCCAAAGCTATCAAGCAGTGTCCCGCTCCGCCAAGCTACGAGATCCCAAAGCAACGCAAAGCACCCGCTCAAAGCTCCTCAGCGCTGGGCCAAGCGCCTCCGACATGCCCGCCTCGGGATCGCCGGGGCTTCCGGCTCGCACATCAAGCTCGCACTCAACAAAGACACATACGTGCTCGCTCCGCTGCATCCTGCATCTCTGCATCCCTAGGATTCAATCCTTTCGCCTCTATACGAGCCTCGCAACCACAATCAAAAGTCCCCATTCTTACTGTGTGGACAGCATCCCGAGCGGATATCCCGACATCTCAAGTTTGCCACCCGCTAGTCTCGCTAATCGGGGCTAACGAACTGCTTCCCCAGCCTCCCAAACACAACCCTTAGCGGACCCGGCAATCACGCCTCAACTTCAACACCCTGTGGTATGGGTTGGTATACACTCAACTACCTCCCCAAGACTCCCGAATGGCGATCCCATCGCCCAATCCACCTCCATCTTTCGATTTCCGTCCCCGAAAACGGAACCCACCTCGCATACCGACCCTCACATGGCTTGGTTGATCGAACAGATGAAAGACATGCAAGGCAAGCTAGCTAGTTCTCTAAGGACTCCTCCGCCTACCGATCCGAACAAAGCGGTCCCTCTCCCTCCAAAGTTCAGATGCCGAAATGGAAAAGTTTGACGGAACAATGCCTAAAACCCACATCGACACCTACGTCCTGGGTATGAGAGCCAAAGGGGCAACCCTCACCGTATGGCGCATCATTTTCAGCATTCCCTCAAATCCACAAAGACTAAGGTGGTTCCTCAATGTGAAGGCGTAAAACCGCTCCACGTGGGATCGATTAGTGAAATCTTCCCCGGAGAAGTACCGCGCCAATCTTGAATGGAAACAAACCGCCATGACCTCGCAAGCCACCGAACAAAAGGATGACGAACTGGGCGAATTCTACAAAAGATGGAACTGGAAGCTAAGCGAGATAATGGATCCACTTTCCAAAGAAGAGCAGATGGACATCTTCCATTCCCGCCTCAAACCATCTTGAGGACCTTTGATCGCCCACCATTTCTATCCAGATCTCCGTGCCATGGTCAACGCCGGACAAAGTTTGAAAAGACTCGAGTCTTCAAAAGGCAACAAAGAACCCCGCCTCATCTTACCGCTATCGAACAAACCCGGCAACTTCAACTCCCGCCCCAACCAAAGGAAAGGAAGCAAATGAATAAAGGCACTACATTCAGAATGGAGCTCAAGTAAACCGCGATCAGCACTCCCCAAAGAATAGCAACCCCCTCGCTTCCCACAGCCCAAAGATTTTGATAACCTCGGAAATGCCCTCGGGGTCAAGTATTTGAAGCTTTGTGAAGCGAAATCTTCTCAAACCACTCGAGAATTTCCAACCGAAGACCCTCAAACCCAACATGGATATGAGCAAGCACTCGCGCCTTCCATAACTACCCCTACCACACCACCGACAATTGCTTCGTACTGCAAGCTGTGTGATTCAGGGGCTCATTGAGGAGGGAAAATTGGAACGCCCCCGTGGTCCCAATACCATTGGAAATCCATTCCCGTAACGACAGGTAAACTCAATAGCCACGACGAAACCCCAAGCGAGAGAGTACTCCCGCAATTTCCGAGACCGTCAAAGCATGTCGTCTCGCATGACTCGGGAGCGTGAAACAAGAGTCAAAAGGTCTCGTGACCGGGAATTCCGACAAGAACGCCCAAGGGCCACCGTCTCCCTACGATTCGCCCCGCCAAGGCATACAAATGGTTGGATCGAACGTTCCTGCACGAGACCGAGTCCAACGGGGTAAGCACGGGAAGCTTCTGGTTTAGCCTTCTCACGTACGATGACTTGCCAATATGTGAGAATCGGCACAACGAAGCCCTCCTCATCCTCATAAAGATAGAGAGGTTCTTCCTCCCGAACGTCTTGATTGATAACGGCTCCGCAGCCAACATCATCGCTTTAAGCACACCGAAACGACTCCACATCGACCGTTCTTCGATAAGGCCTTCACCTGGTAATCCGAGCCTACGACTCCACCGCACGACCAATCGTAGGAGTCATCAACTTGAGGATCCAATTCGACGTACAACCGGAGCTCAGAGTTCCAAGTCGTGGAAATCAAAACCAACCTTCTCTCGCTTTGCTGGGACGCCTCGATACATCGATGAAAGCAAGATCATCTACTCTTCACCAATGCGTGAAATTCATCAATGCCAACTGAGCGATCAAGTGATCCGCTAAGCAAAGGTAATGGCAAGTGCTTGGCCGCAAGCTATGACCTGTAAGAAGGTCCCGACATGACCGAATACTCTTCTCCAGATGATTCTTCCTACCCCGTCCCGCTACGAAGTGGATCTCACATCCACGCTCTAAGCCGCGACGAGCCGGAAATTGAAGAACTCACGGGTCAGATGACAACTCGATGATATGCGATCGTGAAGAATGCTTGAGAGAGGATCAAGAGATGGATGCCCTAATGGAGATTGATCGAGGAGTAGACCCTTACTTCGCCGAAAACCCTCGCAACCGGCTCATCACCGATCCCCCTAAGATAAGACAACCCTCTAGCCGACACTCTGATCTTACTGGGACAACCATCACAGCCTAGTTCAATTCAACATTCCTGTCCGACCCGGACGAACAAAGGGCGCAACCTCCTCCAAGGCTTAATCAGACCAGGAAGTGAGATATAGCATGTCCGCTCGAATCGTACATCAGGAACGCCGGCCCAAGCAAAGATCCTGCATAAAGAAGCGTATTCTATGAAAGTGATCAACATCGCAAGAATCCACTCCGACCGGGCCGAATGCTTCGCCCTCCTAGAAGTAGCCCTCGCCGACTTCTATCATCAAAACCCCCAAGGACTCGGTGGCAACACTAATGGAGGGACATCATCGTGGAGCAGCCAAAACCTCCGCGATCTCGGTTTGAAATCGAACCGCATGCAAGCTACTTTCCGGACTCATGCCAAGGGAAGATTGGCCACCTAAACCAAAGACCACTCCCTCTAGAGCTATGCCATCCGAGAGTAATGAAGCTCGGTCCAATCCCTCGTCGCCTATAGTCTAGCTTCGAGTCTTGTTTGTCGCAGATTCACATCTGTGTCTGACGGCTTTACGCCCGACGATTGTGAATCTTCGATCAACAATGTACGCCTTCACGCTTTCAATAAAAGGTCCGACCTTCCTAAAGAACCATTTCATTGTATCTTTAACAAATGATGACATTAACTAATCAAAACAAGCTTAAATTCATCTATACAAAAGGCAAACACATTAATTAAATAAATGCATCAAGCAAACATTTAAGCATGTTGTCAAACGAGAGAAAACCGGGCCCAAGTCAGCCGAGAAGGTTTTAATCACAACGATTTGCAAGATTGTCAAGAGCCAAAGAGACGCAAGTCCGACGCCATTTCCAAAGACAAGCCGATCTTCCAATACCTCAAGAACGGGAAACCGCCTTCATGAACAAGGAAGGTCAACACACGTGAGGGGTCAAACCAAGAGCATCATGGCCCTAAACGCCTTGCCTCTCACTTCGTCATCCTCGGGACATGTTATACAAGAAACGCTACCACGGGCCACTCCTACGCCGCGTCGCCCAAGAAGAAGCGTACAAGTTCATGAACGAAGTCCACAATGGGGCTTCTCGCGGTCCCCACACGAATGCCAGAGCCCCGATGCAAATCATTCTCGTGGACGGGCTACTACCGGATTCCATGGAGGCATTGCATCCACTTTGTCCAAGCCGCGACAAATGCCACCCAAGCTTCTCCAACCTCAATCATCCGCCGCCACACGATCTCTACCGCATGACTACACTGGCCCTTTGCCACTGGGGAATTGACGTCATCGGGAAAATCGCTCCGCCAGCAAAGAATCTGGTCACGAGTTCATCTTAGTAGCCATCGACTACTTCACCAAATGGGTCGAAGCCAAGTCCTACAAGGTACTCACTTCCAAGAAGGTCGCACATTTCCTCAAGGAAAACATCATATGCCGATACGGCATCCCAAATGAGGTCATATCGTACAACGGCTCACACTTCAAGGGGAATTTGACAGACCGCCGGCTGAATTCAAGATCACACGCCACAAATCTTCTCCCTACCGGCCACAAACAAACGGCGCCGTGGAAGCAAAGAAACAAAACCCTCGAACGGATCATCCGAAAATGACCACCCGAGGACGAGATTGGCCCGAGAAGCCGCACCTTGCACTTTGGGGCTACCGCACATCGGGCCGTAATGTACCCACGGGAGAAACCCCATTTGCCCCGACATACGGACGGAAGGGCCCTTCCCATCGAGCTAGAAATTCCCTCACTCCGAGCGCCGCTGGAAAATGACATCAACGAAGTCGAATGGCTCCGGCCGACATGACGAATTGGCTCGCTAGACGAGCGACGACTAAAGGCCATGGAACACGCCCGAGCCTATCAAAGCAAAGATGGCTAGAGCTTTCGACAAGAAAGTCAAATCCCGAGACATCGTGGAAGGTGCGACCTCAGACTCAAAGAAAAGCCTCCCACTCGAACCAACCCACTCGGGAAAATGGGAACCCACATGGATCGGCCCTTTCGTGGTTCAAAAGATCTTCTCCCTGAGGCGCCATGAAGCTACCGCACCTAGACGGCAATCCCTTCATGAATCCAAATAACGGAAGCAAACTTCGCAGATACTTCGCCCAAGTTAAGAACAATCAGCATCTCTTGGCACTCCATGTAGTTGTCGAACTACACAGACCTCGAGCCCTCTAGTCCTGGGGGAACGTAGGCAACCTGCTAATTGGTCCTGGGCCTAAAAATACACAAAAAAGTCAAAAGTTTGAATGTCAATCAAGACTCTCCATCAAGCTCCGCACTTTTTCAAGAACACGCCTGTGCCAGCTCATGCCTCACTGACTCAAGTCAAAAACGGGACGGCGGCAACATCCAAAGACATCCGAGGGTCACTCAAAGATCAAACGACCGACTCATGTCCACTTCCAAGCCAGGGGCTTGTTCGCCTCACGCGCTTCAAAAAAAAAAAAAAAAAAAAGAGAGCTCGAGCAAGGGCTCACACAACAAAAAAAAAAAAAAAAGAAGCTCAAACAAGCCGCGAAATTGAGGTCAAGAGCCCGACGCCAACAAGCGGCAAGGAAGCTACGAAAAAGACCGTCGTAACGACTTGTCAAGGGAGCATTCAACCTCTCACCAAATACAAAGCCTCAAAGAAAGGGATTGGCCTGGCCATGGCTCGATCGTCTGGGGCCCGCGGACGCAATGTAAAAGTCCAAAGATGGACGCCGACAAAGTGCACAAAAGAAACAAAGGCAAACAAGAGATCTTATGCCTCGACAAAGCTTTTTAAAAGTAAATCACAAATCACTAACGGTTACAGCATGTTCTTTCGATGAGTTCAAGCACGGTACTCACTCTCAAAGCTTCATCAACATTGCTAAAAGACAAACTTTAATCATACATTTAACTAATAATGTGTTTGCAATGCAATGAATGGATACCTAGAGGTCATTCCCGCGCCATCTCGCGCTTGTCCCCCTCGCCATTCTTTTCCCTTTCTTCCCTCGTCTCCGGCGAGTCTTCGCTTCTTTCGCTCCACGTGAACCAACTCTCGCGTCTCTCGCTCCGAGATCTCCGGGTCCTCCCGCAGTCCTCCCGCAGTCAATCCAAGAGCTCCTCGTTTCAGTGGCTTCATTCGCCCGTGCTTCTCGGCTCTGATCTCCTCCCCGCGAGTCCCGTAAAGAGGACTTCCTCTCCCTGGCCCCAGCCAACTCTAGTCTCGTAGTCGAAACAAAAAGCGTCTCCCTGCCGCATCCAAAGTGGTCGCACTCCAAAGGTCGACTCAAAGCTGCACTCCTAAGGCAATAGCTCAAGTACGCAAGAATCGTCGGGTCTGCACCGCTACACGCCACGCCTCTAGTCTCCAATGACTACTTGGGACTCAGCTTCCAACATGCCGTCGCTCATACCAAAGCGTCAGATACTGAGTCGTCAACACGGCTAACGCTCCCCGACGTCTTCCAAGGAGTACCACAGAGAGGAAAGCGGAATACTTCCATACCCCGTAGTAAATACAAGAAGACACCGGAGCCGCTATACAAAAGAGGAGCTATCTCCGCAAGAGCAAGGTCATCCCGCACCAACAAAGGCTCCTGCTCATCCCAAACTGGCCGGGAAACAAGCGACGAACATGTATGAGTGACCAAGACAAACCTGAACTTTCGACAACGCAGTGACAACCTTCCCCCGCAAGATCCTCCCGGTCTCAATCCAGCGCGAAACCCATCCAATGAGATGCGTCAAGCCGTGCCAAGCTGCACTCCTCGTGGCAATACAACACAAGAGGTCGCGAGTCGCTTCATAGCTACACGTGCCTCGGCATGGCCTCTCCAAGAAAGGTCATCCTGCAGCCTCAACAAGGTGAGTGGGACTCGCTTCATCCCAAACTCTGATCCGAAACAAGCGACTCGCCGATACCATGGTGGTGTCGTGAGGTCAAGCAGCAAACCACTCGGGAAACTCAGCAACGAGATAGGACCTTTTCCTCGAAGGCCGATCACATGAAGACATCCTCCAAAAGTGGTTCAATCCATTTCCATTATAGAGAACCCACTGTACGGACTGGGATGCGTACTCAGCCGTGCCATCCATCTCTCCTGTGCGATCGCATCACATATCCAACACAAACCAAGAGGTCGCGAGCAAATGACCAAATCGAGCTAAACGACGTCTGAGCTCTCGGCATGGCCTCGGAGTCTCTCGTAGCCCACATACGCGTGACCGCAATCCAGGGCTTCAACTGCTCGATAAACGATCCTCAGCTGCACTTTGTCATACCACGATCAAAAGAGTCTCTCCCAACACTAACGGGACACGATGTCACCTTCCATGCAAACAGAATGCCTCAGGTCTACCACGATCTCAAGCAAAGCGCCATCACAAATGCCAAATGGAGCCGACTGCAGCTGCCGCCATCACGCACAAGGCAAAATACATCCCAAAAGCAAAGACGCTACCATTTCAATATCAAAGCATGTACGAACCGACCTCCTTGCATGAACATTTCGAAATGTCATAAGGTACTCCTGCAATCAAATCGTAAGGATCACTGCCCGCAAGAAACCTTCTTCCAACGAAGCACTAAGAAAGTCTCGCATGAAGCTTCACGCTCACCGACGAAAGACTCACTCAACCAAAGGAAGCGACGATTGCCTCGCACTCCTCGGCCCCCCAATCAAAGCCCGAAATCCTCAATCGCTCAAGGGCACCATTTCATCAGAGAAACAGATGACATTCGTGCTCTCCTAACATCCTAGCAACTGCTGCAAAATTTGCAACAAATCCTTGTCCAATCACAAGAACCTGGGGAAGAAAGCTCCTTAAAAGACCACGCAACCGGATATGCAAAAGACGCTGAAAGCCTTACGGCTCGAAAGCCCGTCTCTCGATGCCTCATACGCGGCTTCATCCTGCTCATTTTCAATCGTCATGGAAGTGTCATTTCAAAGACTAACTACCGACAATAGCCTCATGCAAACTGTAACCGAGCCTCTACGAAGCTCGAGCCAATCAAAATAATCATAAATCTAGCAATGAGGTCCCAGAGGAAAATGGGAGAGAAAGCTCAAATGGCCAGCAAGAGCGTCGCTATGGGACAGAGAAAGTCCAAATACATGACACTGAAAGCATTTAAGTCCGCTCGCTCGAAGGCCAAGGTCACCGTCCGCATTTTATCTTCTCAAGAATGTGAGGTCCGTCCGCCTACGGACCTTCGCAAATTCGTGAGCCCACGAAGAAACTTTCCCCGCAAAACAAGGATAAAACCACCGGCCCTCCACTGAATGCACCTTGCTCCAAATGGGGCCCAAACACTCGGCCAAAGCATATTTCGCCATCTAAAGGATCTCCAACACTACCCACAACGGCGATGCACTCGCCGTGGCATGTACAAAAAAAAAAAAAAAAAATAAAAAGACACAGCAACAATTTCTAGACAATTCCCTGAATCACAAAATAATGATAATATATCTAAAATAAAATACTCTGTTTATTAAGAGTTACGCAAATACGTACATGTTTTATTACGTACAAAATGTCCGTCGTTAAACAAAAAAAAAAAAAAAAAAGAGTGAGAGAAATACTGGAAAGAGGGAAAGCAAATGAATACTTCAATTCAGCCCTCCTCGTCATCATCATCCTCGCCAAGATCCTCCAAAGAAAAATCGGTATCCCAGAAACTCCAACCTCGCCCGCTCACATCCTCATCATCGTAGTACACCGAGCCTCCTGTGAGCCTCATTTCCGCCACTCAAAATGAACCAAGGATCAACCGACACCGCGAAAGGGTCGAAGTAAGAAAGAAGGCTCGAGAATCCTCACTCCCGGGAGCGGCATGCTGGAGGCATGAATCCGATAAAAGGGTCGGAGCACATCGGGAAGCAAAGGCCCCGGCAGCCCCGTAAGACGTCCCGGCAATCCATGTCTGGCATTGCCGCTCTCAAGAATCGGTCCTTCCGCTGCGCCTGCCGAACATCGTCCTCGGCTCCTGCTGAGGAACAAATCCACCGACGCTCAAGGCACGGCCATACGCTGGGCATACGACGCGAAGACCCAAGAAGACATCTATCGACGCCCATCTTCTAGCAAAGGATCTCATCGCCACATAACAGGCGTAGCGCGCATCGCAGCTCTTCCTCGCCGGACGACCCTGCAGGATCACAAGCAAAACACGCCCAAGGAAACGCTCATCCCACGTACCGTATGCCACAGAAAATGTACTTCAAAAAATTACGCACAAAATACGCTATACTCAACAACAGTAAAAAAGAAAAACATGACGTAAAAGATAAATGGAAAGAGTCAAGAGCTAACGTAGCACTCGTCATCCCGGATCTGTCTGCCAAGGTCCACTTCAGAAAGAAACAGAGCCTCAAGCCCGGATCTGCACAGATATTCTCCTCCTCGATCCGTCCCCACGCGACGTGATGAAATCCGGTCCCCGGCATTAATCCTCTCGGGGGAGCTCCGCGGGCGCCCTGGCTCTTCTCCCGCGCGCAAGCACTGGGCGTCCTTGCCTTCCTTCCTCACGATGGCGCCCCGTAACTCCGGATCAACCAAAGGGTCAAGATTTAACTCTCTAACAAGACTCCACGACACCGGTCGCAAGAGCACCTCAAAATCGAAGACATCCAAATCCCGTGAGTCATCCAGTGAGGTCCCCTGAATCGATAAGCATCCCAAAGGGAGGGCGTAACCGCTTCTGAGCCACCTGAAGCACACGGCATGGGCCATGCCGCGTAAGAACTCGATCTTCCGCCGTGCGATGGCGTCACAAGTCAGTTTTTCCGTCGCATAAGACTCTTCTCATCACGCGAGACTGGCGTCCGTCAGCCTCGGGAGCCCCTGGCCAAATCTCATCATCGGCCTCATATACCGAACCATACCACGGGAACGCAACGAACCCTCACGCGCTATCTTCCGCTCCAAACGCTCCTCCTCGTTATCCCCGAGAAGCATGGTGAAGCTTCCCCTGGCCGGGTCCTCCTTAAACCTCGCCGTACGCCCATCCCAAGATAAAGCAAGGCAGCCCCGCCATCAAGAATGTACTCTGTAGATCCCTATCCTAATTGAAGCACCGGAAAACTCATAAAACCACACTGTGACAAAAACAGAGAAGGCTCACAAAAGACAACTTAGAAAAGACAAGTCCTCAGCTAAATCAAAACAAAGAATAAACTCATACCTCCAAAGCAAAGTCAAAGCAAAAGCAACCCTGAATCGGCTACCCCTCTAGCTGTAAACCTGGGCCCCCAAGGAGAAGTAGAGATCAAATTAAGCTCGGGAGCCTCGCCCTCAAGCAATGTCGTGCACTTATCCAGACGGGTCCAAGCTCTTCCTCAACGTAGCAGAAGGGAGCTCGCGGTCGCGTGGCCCGAGTAACAATAGTCTCTGACAGATACCACAAGAAGGAGCGCCGCGCCAATCGCTGCCCGTCATTACCCGGCCGGCACTCCTATGTAGGCCCCAATACTCGGCCGCTGATCCCTATCTCTACGTCAGCCGTACAAAGATCCCTGTGCCCACTGCGAGGACGCATCAGGCCATCTAACAGCCCAAGCAAGCCTCGGCTCGCCACATCATCGTAGATCATACCTTCCACCTCAACAGCCCTCAAGGAGAGTCTTAATAAGAAGAATATCAATGGCGCAAGACGCTCCAACGCTCAACGACAACTCAAACCACCGAAAGTCCGAAGTCATCTTCTCCCAACAGAAAAGAGGCCCTACAGGGTCATGTATCGCCCACACTAAGCACCGGCAGTCGTTGTAAGGGCAAGCTCCGAACCTAGCCCACTTCAACTTGGTAACGTGCACCAATACTTGATAGGCCCAGAAGACCACTCTGCTCTTTCCTCGTGCCAACAGAAGCTCCGAACTCTAGCCTTACTCTCAACGGGTAACGCACTTCCTAAAGCCAGAAGGAGCCAACAAGGAAGCTCCGAACTCAGCTACTTACCGCCCCACTGACGGAATACAAGGCATCCGTCCGCCATACGCTCCACAATGCCTCGACGCGAGTCCCCTGAAGTCTCATCCTCTTGGCTTTCACCTAGGCCAGAAGTCTCCGTGTAGATCCCAAAGAAATCGCAAGCACGGCAATGGTCCCTAAGCCTTCGAACCTAGCCTACTTCAACGGGCAACGCAAGCACCTGCGCCGCAGTAAGCTCCGAACCTTAGCCACTTCAACCGCAACGCAAGCACCTGCTAGCCACCAGAAGACCGAACATCTTCTCGCCCACTTCAACGGCAAATTCAAGCCACGCGCCGCTCAACGCAATTCTTGCGAAGAAGGTAAAGCAAGTACTCTCCCCAGTAGCACGACAACTCAAGGCGCCTAAGACGCTCCAAACGCTCAACGACAACTCAACCACCGAAAGTCCGAAGTCATCTTCCCAATGCAAAGTGGCATCTACGGCTGTGGTCTATGCATCCTCAAAGGAACGCAAGCACCGGGCAATGCCGCAAGCCCGAACCTAGCCCACTTCAATCGGCAACGCAAGCACCTATAGTCAGCCGAAAGGTAAGCTCCGAACCTAGCCCACTTCAACGGCAACGCAAGCAATTCCGAGCCGCCAATTCAAGCCCGAACCTAGCCCACTCCTCAACGGCAACGCAAGCACCTCGCACATCAAGCAGTGCAAGCCCGAGCCTAGCCCACTTCAAAGAAGTCAAAGTGGCAAAGTCATGCAAGATCGCACCTACCCCTCAAAGCCCGACCACTCACCTAGCCCACTTCAACGGCAAAACAAACACGCGAAGGAGCCAAATACCTCCGGAGTACAATGTCCCAAGGCACGAAGCTAGCCTCCACTTTAACGCCAAATGATGCAAAGAATCATCGGCCATCATCCGCTGTGAAGCCTCGAACCTTCCCACTTCAACGGCAACGCAAGCACCGGCAATGTTCGTAAGTCCGAACCTTCTACATCAACAGATGCAAAACGGGGCAACTGTGGGCATCATACGCAGCTGATGTAATCACAACTTCGCCCACGCTCCACAACCGCACCTATCGGCAAGCACCGCCATTCAAAGTCCTCACAGCCCGAGTCCTCCTCAAGGCAAGTCAAAGGAAGTCAGCGTAAACCACCCGATACCATCGCTCAAGACTTGACCATCCCATTCTGACGCCACCACGCCCTCGCACTGGGCCCATGCGGTAAACACGCCAAGGACGCCAACACCTCCGAGTACAAGTCCTGGTGTCACGAAGCGCTCCCAAAACTTTCAAATCCGATGAAGCAATCACTCCAGACGCCACCACGTTCCTTGCTCTCACTTCGAATGATATGGTCACCCCAGACGCCACCACACGCTCCTTATCACCGACCTATGTCACCCCGACGCCACTACGTTCCCTATCACCGACCTATACGGCCACCCAGACGCCACCTACGCCCTCTCGAATCACAAGACGCAGCCACGTCCCTACCACAAACCGACAATCAAGCACGATTCAAGTCCTCACAATACTATCTCCTACTCTACCAGGTCCTTAAACCGACCCGATTAGTGAAAATCGTAAAACTTCCATCCCCAGACGCCACCACGCCCTTATCACATTCGACCTATGCGGCCACTCCTGACGCCACCATCGCTCCTTATCACCGACGATGCGGGCCACCTTGACGCCACCATCGCTCCTTATCACCGACTCCATACGGCTACCTGACGTGCCACCACGCTCCCTTATCACCGACCTATACGGCCACCCGTGACGCCACCATCGTCCTCTATTTATCACCGACCTATACGGGCCCTCCCGACACGCCACCATCCGCCGCTGGAGCCACCGACGTCCATGTGCGCTGTCACCGCTGTGACCGCCACCACGCTTCCTCTATCACCGACCTATGTCACTTGGCCACCCTGGGACGCCACCACGTCCTTATCACCGACCTATACGGCCACTCCAGACGCCACCACGCCTTATCACCGACCTAGGCTGTCACCCCTGACGCCACCACGCTCCTTATCACCGACCTATACGGCCACCCCGACGCCACCACGTCCTTATCACCGACTCCATACGGCCACCCAGACGCCACCACGTCCTTATCACCGACCTATACGGGCCACCCAGACGCCACCACGTCCTTATCACCGACCCATGCGGTCACCCCAGGACGCCACCACGCCCTATCACCGACCCAGTACGTGGCCACTCCTGACGCCACCACGTCCTTATCACCGACTTAATAGCGGCCAGTACCGGACGCCACCACGTCCCTTATCACCCACCCATGCTGGTCACCCTGACGCCACCACGTCCTTATCACCGACCTATACGGCCACCGCAGACGCCACCACGCCCTTATCACCGACCTATACGGCCACCAAAGACGCCACCACGTCCTACCACCGACCTATACGGTACTACCTAAGACGCCACCACGTCCTCACCACCGACCTCGGCGGTCACACGACACTCCTCGTGGCACCACCACGCCCGTATTCACATTCCGTCGTAACACTCACCCCACACCCGAACTACGACTGTGCTTGATTCCCGCCAGGATACGTAGGAATCCTATCACAGGGTCCGGCCTTATTGACCTAAACTGGCCACCCAAAAGGACACCACCACGTCCTCACTGACCCCTCACGGCCACTTCCTCTCCCAAAGACGCGATCCACACATTAGGACCCTTATCTTATCTGGCGACCCCACTTCTTTCATAAGTGACGTCGTCGAGGGGCTTTCAAGTACCCCAATCCGGATCACTCCCTTTCAAACACCTGAAACACCGCGTACTCATCCACGCAGTCTCGAGACCTCTCCCACTCAAAACCCTCTCAAACCCCCAACCAAACCAAGGGAGGAGCCCTCCCCGGGATAAAAAGGGACAAAAGGACCTTTCGGGAATTTTCAGAAACCGGAAAAGCAATATAGGTCCGTACGGACCTCTTTGTTTCCATAATTACCGAATCCCCTTAAAGTCCACAATATTCCCTCAAATCCGGAGAAATGATTACCCTAAATGCGGACTTGGTCCGTACGGACCTCTTTGCATGTCGAAGATGGTCCGTACGGACCTCTTTGCGAGGGACATCATCATTTCCAGAATATTCACCATCATTGCATATTCCCTCAAATCGAGGAAAACCAAAATCCTGGATAACCAAGGAGGTCCGTACGGACGTCTTTGCACCAAATACGAGACTATAAATAGAGGGCTCCCCCTCCTCATTTTTACACACCTCCTCTTCTCTCTTCCTCCCTAAGCCTTCGCTCGTCCCCTTCTAAGCCCTTTTCGAGGCATTCCCGGCCCCTTCGGATCCTTCCGAGGCCTTCCGAGCCCCCTAGAGGTGCTCCGAAGCCTCTCCGAGCGCCTCCCGAGACGCTCCCGCTGCCCGAGGCACTCTCGAGGTACTCGAGGCCCCTCGTGGTACTCCGAGGCCTTGCACAGTCTTTCCCTGTCCCGGCTCTTTCCGAGTCAAACCGACGATCCCAAACCACGCCGAAACTGCTCGAGTGATCCCGACGATCCCCACGCACGCCGAACCTCTGCCCGAGTGATCCCGCCGATCTCCACGCACGCCGAACCTCCGCCCAAACGCAGCCTACAGCCTCAACTCACGCCGAAACTCTGTCGCAGACAGCGGCATCCAAGAAGCAATCCGGGCAGCTACTCAGGGCCTCAAACACTATTCCCTGCAACGGAAGAGCCAGGCACGAACCAACATTGGTAAGGCTTCCTTCCTATTCTATTTCAATACATTTCAATACAATGTAGACATCCGATACGACATGCATTTTTAAAAGCACACACACACACACAACATTTAAAGTGATATTAGGGGTATCCGAAAGACTCGTTTTACGAGGCTACTCGGGTGAGCTCTAATATTCTAATATTCTCTTCCCGAGGAGTCATCTGACCTCCGAACTCAAAATCTCATCACACAAAAACAGTTTAAAATTTATCTTTAAACTGATGCCCTTTTTCAATGTTTTGGGCTTAATAAAAACGGCGTGGCGACTCTACAAAGCAAAACACAGCGAGACACCTCCAACCTCGCAAAACGCTAAGACGGAATAAGCCAGATGCCGGGGCGCGATTGTGCTGCCTCTCGGATCCGGGCGAACATTCCCGAACAGCGAACGAGCGCGAGATGCACGGGGGCACCATCCGCGCGCGAGCCGGATCCCGGGTAATTTCAGTAGTGCATTCTGTTGATGTTGCTATTATCTTGTTCACCTGCAGGGGCGAGGGACGGTTGATACCCACAACCAGAAGAGTCGGGGTGCCTTCGAGGCAGTGCGAGCGTTATGGGAGGCCTTCCCGGACGTGGATCGTGAGGGAGAGAGGAGTCCGCGGCAGCTGGTGCTTGACTCCGGGTTGGCTGGGTTTATCAGTGCGTTAGCTGCGATAGCTGCGACGCCGAGGGCCAGGTCCATGTATGTAGCTCTGAGCGAGTATTGGTGGGATACGACCCATACTTTCCGTTTCAGGTGGGGGGAGGCGACGGTGTCTCCCACGGACTTTGTTGCTATCACTGGGTTGCCGACCTATGGCAACACGCTGGTGTGGATTGACGGTTATACCCGGAGCGGTTATGCGAGCCGCTTTGGGTTTTGATATTACCGATGCCGGGGGCTTAGGCATTCGGTACGAGGCCGATGGAGAGGCATTTGGGAGGCGGGTATCGCCGATTATTTGGATGGGTCTTTGAGGATGACCGCGGAGCGCTGGCTCGAGGGTTCATTTGGTTCGCGTTGTCGGCGACTTTGTTCCCGACTTCGACACATCTGTCGTCACTTCCCTCTGCTCGGGTCGTTGAAAGACTTGGATGCCGTGAGGGGGTTTGCATGGGGGGAGGCCGGACTGGCCGAGCTCTATCATTCCCTGGACAGATTCTCGCGAGGAGAGGAGAACTCCTTGAGCTGCTTCACACCCGTCTTGGATGTAAGTTCACGTCCTTTTTCTCTTCCTTGTCTCTCTTATGTACTCGTATGTATCTGCTCTGTAGGCGACATAACTTTCCATTTGCTTGGCCGGGTGCGGTGCTATGAGGTGTTCGGTCGCGGGATTGGGACATCGGGAGGCGTATCGACCCCTGTTCCCTGCCATGCTGGTTTGGCAGAAGAGAGCGAAGAGGCCGGTCTCGTCGAGAGTCGGCACTCGAGTGTCATACGCGGAGGTATCTCTGGCACCGAACCGGGAGTTCTTCGAGAGGATCCAACACTCGACTGGTGGAGTTGGTTCCACTATGGCGTGGTTCGGAGTTGCTAGTGAGGTGACACGAGCGGAGGAAGCTCTGGTGGGACTTCATTGCGGCGCTATGTATGCAGGGGAGCGGGTGACCCGTCGAGCGGGCTGGGGGTCCATTCGGTTGGTGCTTAGGTGGATCCTCCTATGCACATGCGGCATCCTCGGGAGATGCGATGGAGGAGTTGGAGAGGTATAGACAGTGGCGCGTTCTATATCGAGTACATCATAGCGGGGCCGCCTATGATACTTTCTTTGAGGATGAGGTGAGGAGCCCACATGTGCAGCATAAGTGAGTGGCGATGGCCACTGGATATCCACGAGATCTCCCGCTCCCAACGCGCTAGGATGGCGTACGAGGGGCTGGGCGGTTGCGCGGGCGACTTGTGATCCCGGCTCTCCCGAATGAGTCTAGACCACGCTACGGGGTTGACCGCATGCTTCGGTGAGCACTTTTTGATTTTACGCATTTGATAGTAGTATTCGCAAATGTTGCATACGTACTACATTCGTCTTCTGATGACCTTCCTGGTTCGCAGGTGTCTGGCCGTACGTACAACGACGCTATGAGGCTGGTGGATAGGTGGTCCGCCTACGCTAGGAGGCTCGTGGCATTCATGCGGTGCAGTTCCCAGAGGAGCGTGGATGTCCGTGAGCCGAGGCCATCTAAAGTGCCAGAGGTTCGCCCGCCCTCCCACGGCCGGTGGGGAGGACTTTGCACGGGGATTCGCCGCTCGCGCGAACGGCTGGATTTGGAGCTCATTCTTCTTCGAACTCGGGGCGCGAGAGGGGAGAGTCCTCGAGTTCGCATACGCCGAGGAGGCCTTTTGCATATTCCCGCCTGGAGGAATTTGGCGAGTTCCTATTTGCGACGGATCCGGCAGCTGCGGAGCAGTGCGTCGAGTGCTCGGATGACGAGCAGGACTCGGAGTAGTCCTCTTTTACTGCCTTCTTTTTTTTCTTTTTAGACAAAATGTATGTATCGTCCGGAACGATTTGATTTGAACTGTATTTGAAAAGGCGCCCGTGGGGCGGAAATGAACACATGCTCGACACATTTATTCTCAGTGATCACCTTACATTATTTTTGGCAAATAAGGAAGTAGGTTAATCAAAAATAAATAAAACGAAACATGCATTAAAAATTGAACGGGTCAAAAATTAAGCCTATATGCACTGATTATTAATTATTTGCACTGTTGCACGAGCCCGGGGCGGAAGGGATATTGACATTGGTTGAATGAAACTAGGGGCAGCAAAGACGCGGTGTTTTATAAAGGCATGAATAGTCAGGAGTTGTTTGGAATTGTTTCCAATTCGGGAGCGGTAGGCTGCAGAGTTGACCAAGTCAGCTGCGAGAGGAGTCAGGCCGGACTAAAAATGAATTTCCGTATTCTTTAAATTGCAGTTTCGGCTTTGCAATTTGTAAGAAACCGCGCATTGCTTTTGATCAAAGCTTTAGTCAATTCTCTCAAATTTCTTAGGCTTCCTTTACTTTCTGTCATGGCTCCCTTTCCTAAGCTATCGTCTCGGAAGCAAGAGCGATACTTGGACAATTTTCAGTCGTGGGTGCGGAACCACACGAGGCAGAACAAGGGGTTTTTCGAAGGCTGTTACGGTATTAAATCTGTTTGGGCTTTGAAGGAGCTCATGCCATATTGGGATCTTTTGAGAGCCGCGTCTCGCTTGCAGGATCGTGCGGAGGAACGTGTACGGCTTTTTCGTACAACGAAGTCACTCCTACGTTCAAAGATTTCGGGCCGTGCAGGAGGACTCCGAGACGGAACAGCCTAGTTCTTCCGTATCTTTGGTGGCATGGCCACCGTTGAGAAGCTAGTGTCTTTGCTTGGTATCTGTTTGGAGAAGCATACGGGATGCGATCTTGGATGCTTGATTATGTTGACATTTCGGCGCCCGAAAGATTTGCAGCCGAGGAGCGTCTTTGCGTGGGACGCATTTGCTCTGTGTGCTATCGCTACTGTTCACGTTCACGTCTTTGGGCGTGTGCCATCACGGTGTCTTGGACTTGGTGAGGCGATGCACGGACGGGGGAGACATCGTGCCGGGTGGTCTTGGCGAGACGTTCCTGGGCATAGGCCGGATGGCGACCATTAGCCCGATACATGTGGGGAGGGAGTCCCGCTATGCTTACCATGTGGTTGAGGAGAGGCTGAGATGATGCCCGAGGTGCCAATGTCTGTGACGCTTGGTCCTTCTCTCACGTCCTCGGTGATAGGGGCGATCGAGGCTAGTGGAGCTCTGGATGGCCCGGACTCCGCACACATCACTTGCGATGGTGGGTTCCCAGCTGGAAGATACAGACTTGTCGGACCACTCGGGAAGGTCACTTGGTTGTCGAGTGTCGGGGGCAGTGTCTCGTACGTCTTTCTATATTCCATCGTTGGTTCTGCGACGGTATGAGGGTAGCGAGTGCCATTGACGGGTTTGAGTTATCTTCGCTACCTTTGAGGTGGGATCTCTGGCGATGGAAGATCCTTCGACGCTATTCTTTGCTCACGCGGTGGTGGCAATACACGTCCTTTCTGCCAGGGGTTCTCCTTCACCGAAGAGGGGGCACTTTGATACGTCGGCATGATATCGGGAATCGGTACGAAGAGTGTATAGGGGAGACACAGATGTCTATCTTGTGGAGACGGAGTGAGCTGTTGGGTGCTGATCACCTGGACAGTTCGACCTTGAGGAGGACTGAAGCGGGGGCTAACCCTGGGGATCGTACTGGGAATGACATGGCTGACTATGAGGCCAATGCTGATCGGGAGGCCAATCAAAGCACTGTTATGATGGCTCGAAGCGAGGCAGCTTGAGACAGAGCCAGAGAAAGGGCTGCGTTGACAGCTACAGGCTTGACGGAGGCGTCGGGAAGGGTCCCTGAGCCAGGTAGAAGGACTACCGGAATATTTCCTGTGAAGGTGAAGAACACTCGTCGTGGGAAGGGGAAGGGGAAGAAGGATGAAGGACCAAGTACGGGAAACTAGGTTGACCTTGCTGTCCAGAGTATCCACCCATTGTCATTTGCAGACACATTAACCGATTAATGTTTTATTGTAGTTTTGCTAGCGTGTAGCGAGTCAAGAGTTGACCGTGCTTGAACTCATCAAAGATTGTTTTAACCGTTATGAATTTGTAGGTTAAATGAAAAGAGTTTTTCGAAACACAAGCAATTGATGCTTATTGTATTTTTTTTTGTTTTTTTAGACCGAACCAATGATGGCTGCCTACGTTCCCCTTTTACAATTGGACTAAGGGGCTCAGGTCACCATAGTTCGACACTTTAGGTGAATTTGAGAAAAGCAAAGACAAAAGAAGTGCGACCCTGTTTTTTACCTGGATCATTAGCGGGAATGTATCCAGTTGGGTATTACTCTTTTAGCACTTTTAATTTTATCAAGGGATTCGGTGTATGGGGAAGGAGAGTTGACTCGTGCTCTTCCTCAAACGAAGCATCTGCGGAGCTTGCTTCCGTTCACGGGGTTAACGAAAGGGTTTCCCGTCCAAGTCTGCTAACTTCATGGCTCCTCAGTGAGAAGATTCTTTGTACCACGAACGGTCCTATCCGGGTAGGCTCCCACTTTCCGAGGGGATTGGTACGCGTAGGAGGCTTTTCCTTTAGCACCAAGTCGCCTTCTCTGATGTCTCGAATCTTGACTTTCTTGTCGAATGCTCGGGCCATTCTGCTCTGGTAGGCTCGAGTGTATTCCATGGCTTTCAATCTGCGCTCGTCGAGTAGAGCAATTTTGTCGTGACGGCTCTGTAGGTAAGCGCGAACGAAGTCTCCCCTGTGGCGGTTCTGACTGATGTTCGATATCCCCAGAGGGCTAGATGTAGCTTTTTGGGCCAGTCCCGACCTCTGGTGGTCATCTTTCTGATTATCATGGCGAGAGTCTTGTTGGCTGCCTCTACTGCACCATTGGTTTGTGGTCTGTAAGGAGAAGATTTGTGACGTGTGACTCTGAATTCGGTCAGTAGTTGGTCACAATCTCCTTCGAAGTGAGTCCCATTGTCGGATATGATCTCGTTGGGCACTCCGTATCGGCACATGATGTTCTCTCGGATGAACTCGGCCACCTTCTTAGAATTCAATACCTTGTACGATCTGGCTTCTACCCATTTGGTGAAGTAGTCAACTGTGATTAAAATGAACTCGTGACCATTGCTCCCCGGAGGAGTGATCTTACCGATGACGTCAATTCCCCATGTGGCGAAAGGCCATGGCGTAGTCATGCAATAGAGTTCATGTGGAGGGATGTGATTGAGGTTGGAGAACCGTTGACATTTGTCGCAGCTTCGGACGAACTGGATGCAGTCTGTTTCCATCGATATCCAATAGTATCCCATACGGAGAATGATCTGTGTCAATGCTCGGGCGTTCATGTGCGGATCGCAGGTTCCGTTGTGAACTTCGTTCATTAGCTCGCTGCTTTTTCTTTGTTTACACACCGAAGGAGTGGCCCTTGGTGGCGCTTCTTGTACAACATACCCCCCAGAATGACGAAATGGGATGCCAGGCGTTTTAATGACATCATGTTTTTGGCTTTGATCCCTTCTTTGTATTTTCCATCTTCATTTGTGAAGGAAGCTTCTTCGTTTTGGAGGTACTGGTAAATTTGATTGTACCAGGGTTCGTCGATCATTTCTTTTTTTATTTCGATCTCACAGCAATAGGCGGGTGTTTCCCGTCTGCCTATTCTGAGGGTTTTCTTGCTTTTCCATCGGGAATTTCGACAAGAGAAGCGAGGTTGCCGGGGCATACGCGAGCGGTTCTCGTCTCTTGGCAAATAATGAAAAGAGATGTCCTTGAAGCGAGCAATGAGCTCCTCCATGTACGCGTGGTACTTGGGAGGCCGAATCTACCGTCTTCCACTTTTGGACACTTGATTGATGATCAATGCTTTGAGTCTCCATATACATCCGGTTCCGAGATGTTGCGCTCGAGGCGGCTTCCAGACCAGTTGCACGAGCTTCGTATTCTTATGCATTGTTGGTTGTTTCAAAATTCAGCTTGATGGCTATGGGAGTGTGCTCGTCCTTGGGATCGACAAGGAGCATTCCAATACCATTCCCCTTCTTGTTGGCTGCCCCATCGAAGAAGAGTTGCCAGCGGTTGGCATTGCCGAGTGAGAAGATTCCGTCGTCCGAAATTGCGGATCGGGACCCTTGGGTTCACTTTGCTCGGGAGTCGGCCATTTGACTGCCATTACTCGCCCTTTGTTGATTTTCGACCATGTACTTGATCTCAAGCTCGGCCCGGGGAAGAATGACCACTTGGCTAGTCGCATTGACGGGATGGCATATCAAAGAGATATCGGACGGGGTCCATTTTGGAGACCAGGAGTGCGAATGCGACTTCATGTAGTGTTTCAGTTTCCCGACTACCCATACCAAGGCGGCACAAGTTTTCTCTGATGCTGAGTAGCTGAGTTCACTTCCTTGAAGCTTCCGGCTTACGAAGTAGATTGCATGCTCAACCTTGGATTCTTTCTGTTCTTGCGCCAGCATTGCTCCGATTGACGTGTCTCATCGTCGATACATGTGAGTAGTGGCTTGTCTTCATGTGGCGGGCATGCACTGGGGGATTCACCAAGTAGGTCTTGATTTTCTCGAAAGCCAGTCGACACTCGGCGTCCCATTTGATGCTCGGCATTCTTTTTCATCGGTTTGAACATGGGCTCGCAGAGAGATGTCAACTGGTTGATGAAGCGACTGATGTATTGAAGTCTTCCCATCAAGCTCTCTACTTCTGTTAATGTCTGAGTCGGCTTCATGTCAATGATGGCCTTGATTTTCTTGGGAGCGGCTTCGATACCCCTTTACTCGTAACCATGTACCCCAGCACCTTGCCGCGCTTGACGCCGAAGGTGCACTTCGCAGTGGTTCAACCTCATTACGGAGTGTTTTCGAAACAGTTGTGAAGAACTTTCTCGGATCCGTAAGCAAACCGCCGTCATGTCCGATCCTCTGGAGTGGATGATCATGTCATTGACATATACTTCGATTTCTTTGTGAATCATGTCATGGAAGAGGGCAGCTGGTTGCGGCCGGTAAGTAGCCCCAGCGTTCTTCAGACCGAACGACATGACCGTGTAACAGTATGTCCCCCACGAAGTGGTGAAGGCAGTTTTGGCTTGATCCTCCTCGAACATCTTGATCTGGTTGTATCCAGCGAACCCGTCCACGAAGGACTTTACTTCGAAATTTGTCGTGGTGTCGACCAGCATGTCGATGTTAGGCAAATGGGAAATCATCTTTAGGGCTGGCCTTGTTGAGATCCCGGAAATCCACACATCGACCTTTCCATTGGCCTTGGTGACCGTCGCGATGTTGGTGAGCCAAGTCGGGTACTCAATCACTCTGATGAAACCAACTCGGAGCATTTTCTCAATTTATTCTTTAACTTGCAAGGACCACTCTGGCTTGATATTGCGCAGCCTTCTGTTTGATGAGCTTGGATTCGGGATCCAGGGGAATTCTCGTGCTCTACGATCGAGGGATTGAGTCTGGCATGTCCCGGTATGACGAGGCGAACACGTCAACGTACTCCCGGAGGAGGCTTATCGTGGCTTCTTTTCTCGCATCGGCGAAGAAACCGCCTACTTGCGTCTCTTTAGGCTCTTGCACCGACCCTGTGTTCACTTTGGTCATAACCTCTTCGGCAGCTTGGGCCCGGTTGTCCTCTTGGTCAACTACACGCTCGAGAACTTCTCTAATGTATTGTTCGTTTAATGTGTCTGCTTCTTTATCAATTGAATTATTAACGTCTTTTAAGTTGTTTATTAACTTATCAGTTGTTAAAGTGGCAATGAGGGGATACTCCGAAAGGTCAGACTTTTCATTAAGCAATAACGAAAATACATGGTTGGCTACATTATCATGGTCCTCCGGCGTAAGGCCATTGGATGACTCAGAAGGGCCCGGACTCGACAAGGGCGACTCGAGAGGGTTTGAGACCGGGTTTAGGGAGATGTGGGTGCAGGCCCGGCTTGTCTTCCATTTCGCACTGGCTTGCCCTTGGTCCGGTGAAGGTTACCCAATTCTTCGGTGGCATTCTTTGGATGCTTGATGAGGGTTCGGGGATCGAGAGGTTTGGCTTCTGCTGTCCCAACCATGGCAATCATGCTATTTTCGGAGCCCAGGTCAATCAAGTTTGGCACCTCCATGACTTCTTCAAAAAGACTCTGTAGAGCTGGTCCACTGAGAGCGTCTTTTATGAATTCTGGTTCCTTCTTCTTTGGAGTTACTGTCTCGAATGTGGCCTCGGCGGTTGATCCGAACAGTCTGTTTCCTGTGAAGAGTACCTTGAGTTGCTCTTCTGCATCTGGGATTCCCTTGAATGTGTACTCGTCTTTGGGACCGAAGTGGTGGCGGTTGGTCCAGGTAGAGTTGTGATGTCGAGAACGCTCCCTTATCGGATTAGCTTTAAGTCCTCTCGAAAGCGGTTGAGGTCTCGTGCTAGCCGTTCCATCCTTTACGTAGTCTCGGTGCTGACTATCCCTGCTTCTTTCTCATCTTCATCAGTTCCACTGTCGGTCCCCTCAGTTCTGCTGTCGGTTCTGCTGTCGGTCCCCTCATTTCTGCTGTCGGTTCCCTTGTTGGTCCCCTCAGTTCTGCTGTCGGTTCCACTGTTGGTCCCCTCAGTTCTGCTGTCGGTTCTCTTGGTGAAGTAATGAGCAAGGTCGAAACTGTAAGGTCGGAGATTGGGTGTGCCGTCGGAGGTTCCCCTTTTGCGGGCTGCTGCCTTGGTGTGGGCAAGCCTTTTGTTCTATCTGATGTCAGCCGGTGTGGGCACATAGCCAAGCCCCTGGACCGTGGTGTGGTCCTTGACTTCAATGACTTGGTGTTGGCCTTGTAACCTTTTGCCGAGCCCCAGTCCTGGGATGAAGTTCATGAGTTTCATCATCTTCATGGCAGGAGGAATCTGGTCGTGAGACAGTGGAAGATCCACGTTGCATATTTAGATTTTGGAGGTTTCCAGAGTGAATCCAGTTAATGCCATATCGTCACTATGCTTGATTTCTAACACTGGAATGTCGTTGGTGCTGGTCCCCTCGGTGGTGACGCTGTCGCCGTAGACTGTGGTTAGCTCGTTGCCTTGCATGAACTTGAGGCACTGATGAAGGGTGGATGCCACACCATTGATTTGATGCAGCCAAGGACGCCCCAGGATGGCTGTGAAAGTGATTGGAATGTCTAACACTTGAAATTCGGCGGGAATCATCCGCTTGCCGAACCAAATATTAAGAGTAGCAACCCCGAGAACAGTACGGGAAGTAGAGTCATAGGCCTTCACAGTGTGGACTGAAGGCTTCAGGTCTGTGAGCTTGATGTCGAGCAGGTCCATCATCTTGGCGGGCAAGACATTCATTCTGGAACCTCCGTCTACCAACACGCGGGAAGGCGACGCTTGTCCAGCTGGACTGTGATGTAGAGTGGCTCATTGTGATCAGCCCCAAATTTTGGAAGGTCCAAATCTGTGAAGGTGATAATGTTGCCATAGTGGATGTTGCCGATCATACGAATGACTTCGTGCGGGGTTGCGTCCACGGGGACCATGGTACGGGCCGAGCTTTCCTCTAGCTTGAGCTTGTGAGGATATGAAGAGGTGAGCGTAAAACCAAAGGGAAATGTTCGCCCGAGTCCCGCTCGAGCCGAGCGAGGATCGGGTCCTCTTTCATGGAACTTGCGTCTTCGGGCGCGGGTTGCGGTTACGGCTCCGTCGGCTTTTTGGTGGCCTTAGGTGGTAATGCATGGATTTGACCCGATCGGGTTAGAACGCCGACATCGGGTTTGGTCCCTTACGAACAGGCCGCTACGAGTTGAGCCATAGTTAGAGGAGGTTTCCTCGTAGCATAGGGCCATATGTCTTCCCTCAACTCATTGATTGTAGATGTATTCCCGGGAGCTTCGGCAGCTTGACGGATTCTGTCCCTGGATACTGGCTTAGGTGCCTCTGCGGGGCGGTAGTTTCTAGATTGCCGCATTATCTTGCTCGAACGTCGCTGCACAATGTAAGGGTTGCCTCGAACCGAACCGTGCGTTGGCCGACCCTCCGGGGGAGGTTGGAGAGTTCTCGGCTCAAGCGAACGGTCTCCTTGATCTCTTCACGGTATATCGCGTTCCTTTCCTTCTTGCTGAGCATACTCAAGGCATTCTGGAGTTGGGTCTGGCGATATTCATGGTTTGCCAGTTTTCCTCCACTCTTGACCCAGATCAACTTCCTTGCAGGGGAGCCTGCGTCGAGAGTTAGCGCCTGCTGTGAATGTGGTGCCCAAATTTTGGTGTTGGATTCACGCGAGTTTGAAGACATCCGAGTTATTTGAAAAACGGAGTCGCCACGCCATTTTGATTACCTCAAAACTTTGAAAAAAAGGTTGTTTTATGGGTTCGGAGGTTAAGTTACCCCTTGGGAAGAACGTTTGGCGTTCACCCAAAGTGCCTTGCCGGAGCAAGTCTCCCGAGATTTCATTAAATCGTGCTTGCTTGCGTGCTTTCTTGTGTGCATGTGTTTGAAAATAAGGGGGGAATGTCCCAAGTTGTCTTCCGGACGTACAAACCATTTGTTGGTTGTCGCTCGGGATTCCTTGGAATTTTATGTATTCGGGATTATGATCCCGTCCTCATCTTATGACGTGTGATCATCGCTTTTTAAACCTCGGGAACCTCGGGACTTGCGTGATCGAGAGAATGACTCTCTTTTGGTCAAAGATGAGGTTCTTTAGAAAAGGAGGGTCCTTAGCCCATCAATCCTACGCTTTAAGACGGTCGAGCTTGTATAGAGGCTTCATACTCTTTCTTAAGCGATAATCGGAGATATAGGGTTCAAGGTGTCCCTTTCTAAAGAAATCGTGAACCTTTAATGGAAGGAACGATGTAAAGATAGGATCTTTTTACACCGGTCCGTTCCAAGGTTGGGGGAAAGGGGAAATGCATGATCAAAAAAGGCTCTTTAATGAAAAGATGACATTTTTGGTTTTAGCAAATGATGCTTTTTTGATTGAAAGAAATGATCTTTATGCAAGTGATGCGTAAAGATAGGATTTTTATGCAAATGATGCATTAGAAAAGGTTTTTGAATGCAAAGGATGCATTTTTATTGAAAAGATTGGATTTTTATGTGCAAATGATGCATAAAAATGACATTTTTATTTGAAAATGGGGGTTTTAGGTGCAAAGGATGCACCTTTATGAAAAAGACTACATTTTTATGACAAATGAGGTCTTAATGCATGCAAAAGGGAAAGGGGGTGATAAAGATGTGATCTTTATGAATAAATGCCAAGTCCCAAGCAAGATATATGAATGCAATGAGCAAGTATATCAATTAAAATGCAAGGTTAGGGCGTGCGAGGTTACCAATTGCTTCCTTTGCTTCTTTGGTCGGAGCTAGGAGGAGAGATTGGTCTTGGATCTTCAAGGAGGAGGGAGGGAGCTTCTTGGCCTTCTTCTTCACCTTCTTGAGCCTTCACCAATATTCTTCACGTCTTGGGAGTGACTGATTGTATTGCTATGGATTGTATGTATTGTTGTTGTTTGAAATGGGTAGAGGAGGGCTCTATTTATAGGTAATCTGGATAAGGCTAATGAAGCCGTGCGGCCGAGAGACCTTGGGGCTAAAATGCGGTAGTGCGGAGCTTATCCACAATGACTCAGCATTCTAGAACCATGCAAGGTGGCATTATTCTAGAACCCTCTTCCTAATTAAGAAAAACATGTTTTCTTAATTAGGAAGGCTCCCTTCAACCTAATTTGATTTTGGACTGTTCCGGGACATTTACGGAACACTAGGAAGGTCCGGGGAATTACTGTGGAAACTTACCGAAATTGCCGGGAAATTTAACCGGAAGGCATGAGCCGAGATTTGGGTACTTACGAAGCCCTCGGCAACGTCACTTGCAAGGCGAGTGGGGTTGTCGATAGAAAAGATCCGATCCGGCGAATGCCGAGACGGATTGGGTGACCAAGGTGGTCGAGTGGCCGAACCTTTGGAAGGCTACCTACGTATCCGGAGGAATCAAGCCGGAGCCGTAGTTCGGAATTAGGATCCGCCGGGGAGGAAGAAGAGAAACCGTCTCATGCGGGGAAATAGAAGAGAAAATGACCTAGGAGGTCAAGCAATTGATCCTACTGGGGATATGCTAGAAGTGACCGAGGTGGTCGGATATCTGAACCTCTATGAGGGGCTGCTTTATCAATGAGGAGTGACAAAGAAACAGGGTGACCAAAGTGGTCGAATGGCTGAACCTTTTATAAAAGGCTACCTACGTATCCCGGAGGAATCAAGCCTTGATCGTAGTTCAAGCATCACTAGATAGTTAGGAACGATGTCTAGGATTCTTGAGATTTTGACAATTAATGGAGGCTGTCACCTGATTGACAATTACTGGAGGATGTCACCTGATTGACAATTACTGGAGGATGTCACCTGATTGACAATTACTGGAGGATGTCACCTGATATTATTTCATTCTAACGGAAGCTAAAGCTTACGGTGCTATCTCTTTATGACGGAGATAGAGGGAGCTAAAGCTAGATGACGTTATTTCTTTATGACGGAAATAACGGAGACTAAAGCTTACGACGCTATCTCTTTATGACGGAGATAGAGGGAGCTAAAGCTAGATGACGTTATTTCTTTATGACGGAAATAACGGAGACTAAAGCTTATGGCGCTATCTCTTTATGACGGAGATAGAGGGAGCTAAAGCTAGATGACGTTATTTCTTTATGACGGAAATAACGGAGACTAAAGCTTACGGCGCTATCTCTTTATGACGGAGATAGAGGGAGCTAAAGCTAGATGACGTTATTTCTTTATGACGGAAATAACGGAGACTAAAGCTTACGGTGCTATCTCTTTAAGACGGAGATAGAGGGAGCTAAAGCTAGATGACGTTATTTCTTTATGACGGAAATAACGGAGACTAAAGCTTACGGCGCTATCTCTTTATGACGGAGATAGAGGGAGCTAAAGCTAGATGACGTTATTTCTTTATGACGGAAATAACGGAGACTAAAGCTTACGGCGCTATCTCTTTATGACGGAGATAGAGGGAGCTAAAGCTAGATGACGTTATTTCTTTATGACGGAAATAACGGAGACTAAAGCTTATGGCGCTATCTCTTTATGACGGAGATAGAGGGAGCTAAAGCTAGATGACGTTATTTCTTTATGACGGAAATAATGGAGACTAAAGCTTACGGCGCTATCTCTTTATGACGGAAATAACAGAGACTAAAACTAGATGACGTTATTTCGTTATGACGGAAATAACGGAGACTAAAACTAAATGACGTTATTTCTTTATGACGGAAATAACAGAGACTAAAACTAGATGACGTTATTTCGTTATGACGGAAATAACAGAGATTAAAACTAGATGACGTTATTTCTTTATGACGGAAATAACAGAGATTAAAACTAGATGACGTTATTTCTTTATGACGGAAATAACGGAGACTAAAACTAGATGACGTTATTTCGTTATGACGGAAATAACAGAGATTAAAACTAGATGACGTTATTTCTTTATGACGGAAATAACAGAGATTAAAACTAGATGACGTTATTTCTTTTGACGGAAATAACGGAGACTAAAACTAAATGACGTTATTTCTTTATGATGGAAATAACAGAGACTAAGACTAGATGACGTTATTTCTTTATGACGGAAATAACAGAGATTAAAACTAGATGACGTTATTTCTTTATGACGGAAATAACAGAGATTAAAACTAGATGACGTTATTTCTTTATGACGGAAATAACGGAGACTAAAACTAGATGACGTTATTTCGTTATGACGGAAATAACAGAGATTAAAACTAGATGACGTTATTTCTTTATGACGGAAATAACGGAGACTAAAGAAGTAAGAAGGACTCAATGATTTTTGTAAAGAAAGTAGGATGTATCCTGATAATTTTTTGTAAAAGAAGTGAATTAAAAATGTCAAAGGCAAATAAAATGCCACAGGGGTAAATTTGTAAAATAGGCTACAGGGCATTACGTCACTATCGAGGAGATAGGGGTAACTGAAGTTTGTAAAAACTTGAGCGTGCTTCTCAATCTCTTTCGAATAAGAGATATGGGTATCTAGAGTTTGGAAAACTTGAGCATACTTCTCAATCTCTTTCGAATAAGAGATATGGGTATCTAGAGTTTGGAAAACTTGAGCATACTTCTCAATCTCTTTCGAATCAGAGATATGGGTATCTAAAGTTTGGAAAAACTTGAGCATACTTCTCAATCTCTTTTGAATCAGAGATATGGGTAGCTAAAGTTTGGAAAAACTTGAGCGTACTTCTCAATCTCTTTCGAATCAGAGATATGGGTAGCTAAAGTTTGGAAAACTTGAGCATACTTCTCAATCTCTTTCGAATCAGAGATATGGGTAGCTAAAGTTTTGAAAACTTGAGCATACTTCTCAATCTCTTTCGAATCAGAGATATGGGTAGCTAAAGTTGGGAAAAACTTGAGCATACTTCACTATTCGTGATAGAGGTAGCTAAAGTACGGATTTTGACAATCCGGAAACCGTCGCTGGCGTTATCTTATTATAAAGGGAATAACGGAGGCGCTTTTTGGGAGAAAATGTTATCATTAGCAATTGGCACGTTCCTTGTGCTTAGGGGTGATGTTTTTCTTGGAAACATGGTAGGGGTAGTGCGGATGTACATATGGAATGTATTTGGGAATTGTTTAAGACGGGTTTCAAACAGGTGGGGTTGTATCCCTTGGGTGCGGACTAAGCTGCTTGTTGTTCTTTGAGATGTTGTCTACGTGGACTAGCATTCCTTCTTGAGCCGAGGCCCAGGTTTGAACCTCGGGTCTCGGTGAATGTTCTTTTCTCACACTCTAGCATTTGAAGGCGATGCTATGGCTTTTATAACCAAAGACTAAAGCGAGATGTCATAGTGACCAAACCTCTCTTTGAGGAATGGATGCGACTTATCGAAGCCCCGGCCTAAGAAGAAAACTTTCTGTGAAGCCCCATGCCTTATTGAAGTAAGGAAAGATTCTTTCATTGGCAAAACCTTGGTGGCAAAGCCTCATTTGGACAAGGCTGAGTAGGCGAGGTCTTGGTGAAGCCCGGTCTAAGGAGAAGATCCCAATATGATTGGTACTGTAAAAGTGATCTGAGGTTGATCGACCAAGGCCGGATCCATCTTATGGGCGAGGAACTGAGGCGGACCACAAAAATGGCTAAAGAAGCCCCGGTCTAAGGAAATGGCTTGGCAAAGCCCCAAACTCGAAGAGTGTCAAGGCAGCCCTAATGCGAATTGTAGCAGAAGAGGGAAACCTATCCCCCCCTTTTTTTTTAGTCAATCAGTCAACCTTAAGAAGATGTGAAAGAAAAGAATTTATACATGCAGGGGCATATTTTTCGAAAGGTGGGATCAGGTCCCGATTTTGTGTTATTTTGATGGCCTTATTCAATGTAGGCACGGAACTCGCTCTGGGTTTGACTCTTTTGAGAGAGTATAAGCGTAGAAGGGTTTGTAAAAGTGTATGGAAGCCCCTGCTGACAGAAAGTCAGTGTTTAGCACTATTTTTCCTAAGATGTAGAAAGAGAAGACTTGTCAAGACATCTGAAAACTTGTTTTATTTACGATGATCACAAGATTGCTTAAAACCCTTTATTAATGTTCGGGTTATTCAACCACTAATCTCGATATGAAAAAACATTCTTATTAGTCATGAGGAGAAAGTCAACCAATGCCGCGGATCAAGGTTGGCTGGTGTGAAAGAAAGGTTTGTGTATAGGGAGGTCATTGATGAGACCGGGTTTCGGGATACCGATCGTGTCTATGGGAGAGGTCATTTGATGAGACCGGGTTTTCAGGAATTTGGATATGTTTATGGGAGAGGTCACTGATGAGACCAAATTTTCGGGAGCTTGAATGGGTTTATGGGAAAGGTCATTCGATGGGACCGGATTTTCTGGGATTTGGATATGTTTATGACCGGACCATTGCTGGTTGCCTACGTTCCCCTCATTGTGAGGAGCTCAGGTCGCCGTAGTTCGGCCTTTTGGCCTGACCGTGTTTGGGCTTTGGGATTTGTGGTTCCTTTAGTGAAAAGGCTCGGATGAAAAGATTGGATGGTGAGGCTTAGGCCTCGGGATGATTCCTTGACCAAGTCATTTTTGGACTACTGCTTCTGATTGCTTCCTCTTTCATTGGGGAAGAAAGGATTTGCACGTGCCTACGAGCTCGCTTTGCTTCGGCCGCCCCATTGTTATCGACAACTTTTGTTCTTCGAGCTTTGATTTTGCCTGTCCGTCAAGCTTTTGATGGGCGGTCTTTGAGTTCTTGGCCTCATTTTTTTTTTCTTTTATTTTTATGTGCAACCACTGTTTTTGCCTAGACCGTCCTTTTTTTGGGATTTTCAGCCTAGCTGGGCATTACTCTTTTTGCACTAAGATTTTTTCCTTCTTTTTTTTTATGTTCAACCTGTTTTTGCCTAGGCGCCCTTTTTGGGGATTTTCAGCCCTAGATTTGGGTATTACTCTTTTGCACTACATTTTTTTTTTTTTTATGTGCAACCTGTTTTTGCCTAGACTTGCCCTTTTTTGGGGATTTTCGGCCTAATTTGGGTATTACTCTTTTTGCACTATATTTTTTTTTTGAAGCACCTGAGGGCCAAGGCGAGCCCCTGCTTGAACATTCTTGATACCCTTGAGGTCTGAGTCAAGCTCCTATGTCGTTGTCGACACGGGGTCAATCTTTCGAAGCTGAGTGGCCTTTTGTTGTCCCTTGATGTTGCCGCCGTCGTTGACTTGGTCAAGATGAAGGTGGGGGCATGATTGGGAAAGTGTATGGCTTGATGGAGGTCTTTTGTGGGGTAAGGAAAGTGTATGGCTTGATGGCATTAGTTGACTTTCTCACACTGATTAATCGGAACGTGAATTATTTCAAGAGATTAATTGTTGAGCAATGCAAATGATCATATAAAATAAAACCATTTCATTAAATGTAATGTAGGTGTGCAAATAATGTCTTAAGTCTAGCAAGAAAAGAAGAAGACTCTTTTATAGAAAATTGAAGATTAATTACAATGTCCATGGAGGACTTGATTTGAAAGAGAAAAGTACTAGAACCTACGAAGGTTGGCGAGAGACTATTTTTCTCTTTTTTTTTTTTAATCTTGCTTAAGGATAAGTAGACCCTAGTCTAGCTACTCTTATTTGGTTGGTGCCCGGGTAACTTGAGCTTTCCTTCGTAGATCGGCCGAATTTCTTTCTTCGAGATCCACACACTTATGCATCACATGCCCAAAATGCTTGTGGTACTCGCAGAACTTGGTCTGTCAACTCTACTCGGGGTTTCTTGGCTTATAATTCTCGAGAGGTGTGAGAAGGCCTCGTTTCACCAAATCATCGAAAACTTTGCTCATGGGCATCCCGAAATCATCGGGCGCGTTTCGACCTTGTACATCTGAATCGACCTCTTACCATAGCTTTGTTTTTGGCCCATGGAGGTTCTCGAGCTTCCCATTTTCTATCAACTGGATCTCATGCCTCAAATAGGTGCAATCATCGAGTGTTGTGCCCGGGGTATTGATGGAAAAGACAGTGTTTGGACTCATCCAACCGAATACCGGGGTTCTGGGCTTCCAATTCTCCGGTGGCTTTATCAGCTTTTCTTTTATCAGTTCTTTCCGAGAATCTTGCTTAAAGGCATATCCGTATTGCGGAGTTTTCGGGAGACATTGTTGTTCTCAAGACTCGGAGTTCCATTGTCCAGTTGGTTCCATTGTTGGATTTGGCTGAAGGAGGCTACGACACTCTTTCCTTTGTGAGGAAGCGGGTGCCGACATGGGTACGGTTCTTTGTTTGGTCTTTGGTGGCATTGGGTCATGCTTGGTGGAGTCATTTCCTTGCTTGGTTCGACGTGCGGGGTCAAGGAGTATTGATACTCATCATGAAGTCAAACTTCTCTTGCATTTGTTTCACTTGTTCCATCAATATTGCCACATGGGGAGTCAACGGGGACTCTCGAGTTATTGGAAATCGCAACAGGACTTTTATCGGCGGAGGGAAACACAAAAGTAGCAAACCGCGACGGCTGAATTCATTAAGCCGTAGGTGACACTGGAGACTTGAATCATCCTTTGGCAACTCATGATCGCACTCGAGGTGGGTGTAGGGGCTTGAACATAGCCACATAACTCAAATTGATTATGCGAAGCCGGAGCGTAAATCCGGCAGTATTGGCCGAAACCGAGGAACAAAGTGAGGTGAAGCCCAATCCGTTACGAGGAGCGAGGGCGATGGAGCCGGATGAGCTGGGATGTTGGAAAGGGCCGAGGAGGAGTGGTCCTTGGCAAGGGATCGTATGTGGATGGAGGAAGGTATTGGTTATAGGCGGGGGTCTTGGTCATAGGATGAAGGGACCGAAATCACTTGTTTCCAAAGTCTCATCTTCGACTACCACCGAGAGAACCGTTCGACTCAGGCGTGACACGAACTCCATGACGACGGGGTGCGTCAATGAGCATGGCTTGCTGTTCTGATGAACCTTATGGGCGCTTTCCAAAGCCGGGACTAACTCTTCCTTCCTAACCATCCGATTCCACTGCACCCTCACCGTTTCTGTCAAATCGCCATTCGACTCTCCGAGGCGATGAACTGCCCGAACCTAAGGTTTTACGAAAAGCCGACCCAGTATTCTAGCCCACTTCTTTCTCGCTGCGGGAAAGGGACAGGCAAGGTTTAGGCTCGGGGATAGGTAAGGTAGGTAAGATTTAGACTTGGAGGTAAGTGTTTAGGCTAAAGGTTCAAGTAACATGCACTTATCGCTTAAGTTTTTACTCAAAACACATTTTCTCCTAATCCTAATTGATCGGAAAAGATGAGACCTTGAAAGGTCAAGATTGAAATTTGGAGATCGGACCGAGGAGGTCTCGATTAAGGATTTGACCATGAAAGGTCGAGATGGGAAATCGAAAATCGGACCGAGGAGGTCTCAATTAGGAATATGACCATGAAAGGCCGGAATAGAAAATCGGAAATCGGACCGAGGAGGTCTCGATTAGGGATTTGACCATGAAAGGTCGGAATAGAAAATCGGAGATCGGACCGAGGAGGTCTCGATTAGAGATTTGACCGTGAAAGGTCGGAATAGAAAATCAGAAACGGACCGAGGAGGTCTCGATTAGGGATTTGACCGTGAAAGGTCGAGATAGAAAATCGGAAACCGGACCGAGGAGGTCTCGATTAGGGATATCAGAGATAGGAAAATGCAATTATGATTACATTAATTGTTCAAATTTACTTAAAACAATGTCTTTTATTTATTTCTATTTGTTTGGAAAAGGGGGTTGCCCTTCTTTTCGCAACTACTCTAGATCGTGGATCAGTGGGTTCCGTCACTACGTCTATAAGCCCCTCGTATTCCACCTGTATTTCGACCTCCCAGGGTGGACAGCCCCGGGCGAGGGTCCTATAGGGCACGCGGATCCCACCGACCGAGAGTAAAGAACGCTCCTATCGGGTCTAGCGGGTCATAGGACTTTTCAACGCACGAGCGATGCGGATTATAGTCAAGGCACACGGGAAAGTCTCGTCTCTGCCTTGACGGATCTTTGACAGAGTTTCGCTTGAGCGAATGACGGTTTCTGACCTTCGGTAATGTCCGAGAGAATAATAGGCATGGGTCGGGCGGCAAAAGCCGGATGACACAGTGTCACATTGAACTTCGTTGCATACGCAGTGCGTGAGTCGAAATCGAAGTCCATGCTTAGGTCAAGATCTTGCCAATTTTTCCTTGTCGGAATTTTGGCAGAGCTTCGCTTGAGCGAAAGATCTTTTGATTTTTTGGCAAAGACTCGGTTTTGACTCTTATGCATTCCGTGCGGGTCAAGGTCAATAGTCAATGTCGGAGTCAAGATCCCACCGATTTTTCCTTGTCGGAATTTCGGCAGAATTTCGCTTGAGCGAAAATCTTGGCTTCCGTTATGAGCTAAGGCTTGACCTTTACGAGGGTATGCAACTGGGCTATATGACACGGACTAGACCAAAAACCAACCAAAAAGTCACGGTTTTTTGAAACGTGTGACACGGACTGTGCATTGGTCGACACCTGCCGCTGGGGAGGTTGGGATGATTTCGTGCGCGCTCGGGAGCATCGTAAGGCTGTCCGTGACTGCAGCTGGAACCACCCTCGGGTTTGAAGGACGTGCGTGCAAAGTGTACAGGATATATCAGGTGCGCGTAGTGTGCGGTCTCCTAAAAATGTTCCTTTTTGAGTTAAAACAGAGATTTTCATAATGTGTTTTAAAGGAATGATTTTCGGGACGGGGGAAAATGCAACACATAAGCACGTAAATTTTAAGGAGCCCAGTCGGTCATGGAGCCCGAATAGCCCCAAGCGCTAGGGCGCCAGATTAACCATGATTTTTCCCCGGTGGAATTGCCACCGAGGTCGCCCTGGTCGAGAATCCAATGAGGATTGAGCCGTACGACTGCATGGATCAATTTTCCAGGTTCCACTCCTTTTGCTATTTTTCGGGTTATTTCCCGTTTCAAAGTATGCACAAATTCCAAGATGCAAATGATGCAATGCATGGTAAAGAAAGCAAGCATGATTAATGAAATCGGCGATGGGAGTCTAACCCGCTCAAAGGGAAAAGCTTTCTTTTATTTTTTTCAAAATTGTTTTTTTTTTTTCGAAAAGGGATAATGGTACGTGGATTGTTAAACCACCGGTTATCCCAACTCCCACGTCAGGGAGTGTACAGGAAGGGCAAGTGGTTTCCACCTATATACCGAGTATCGATTTTTGTTTTGAAAATAAAAGCTTTTCTCCTTTGGGATGATCCCCAGCGGAGTCGCCAAACTGTGAATGTGGTGCCCAAATTTTGGTGTTGGATTCACGCGAGTTTGAAGACATCCGAGTTATTTGAAAAACGGAGTCGCCACGCCATTTTGATTACCTCAAAACTTTGAAAAAAAGGTTGTTTTATGGGTTCGGAGGTTAAGTTACCCCTTGGGAAGAACGTTTGGCGTTCACCCAAAGTGCCTTGCCGGAGCAAGTCTCCCGAGATTTCATTAAATCGTGCTTGCTTGCGTGCTTTCTTGTGTGCATGTGTTTGAAAATAAGGGGGGAATGTCCCAAGTTGTCTTCCGGACGTACAAACCATTTGTTGGTTGTCGCTCGGGATTCCTTGGAATTTTATGTATTCGGGATTATGATCCCGTCCTCATCTTATGACGTGTGATCATCGCTTTTTAAACCTCGGGAACCTCGGGACTTGCGTGATCGAGAGAATGACTCTCTTTTGGTCAAAGATGAGGTTCTTTAGAAAAGGAGGGTCCTTAGCCCATCAATCCTACGCTTTAAGACGGTCGAGCTTGTATAGAGGCTTCATACTCTTTCTTAAGCGATAATCGGAGATATAGGGTTCAAGGTGTCCCTTTCTAAAGAAATCGTGAACCTTTAATGGAAGGAACGATGTAAAGATAGGATCTTTTACACCGGTCCGTTCCAAGGTTGGGGGAAAGGGGAAATGCATGATGAAAAATGACTCTTTAATGAAAAGATGACATTTTTGGTTTTAGCAAATGATGCTTTTTTGATTGAAAGAAATGATCTTTATGCAAGTGATGCGTAAAGATAGGATTTTTATGCAAATGATGCATTAGAAAAGGTTTTTGAATGCAAAGGATGCATTTTTATTGAAAAGATTGGATTTTTATGTGCAAATGATGCATAAAAATGACATTTTTATTTGAAAATGGGGGTTTTAGGTGCAAAGGATGCACCTTTATGAAAAAGACTACATTTTTATGACAAATGAGGTCTTAATGCATGCAAAAGGGAAAGGGGTGATAAAGATGTGATCTTTATGAATAAATGCCAAGTCCCAAGCAAGATATATGAATGCAATGAGCAAGTATATCAATTAAAATGCAAGGTTAGGGCGTGCGAGGTTACCAATTGCTTCCTTTGCTTCTTTGGTCGGAGCTAGGAGGAGAGATTGGTCTTGGATCTTCAAGGAGGAGGGAGGGAGCTTCTTGGCCTTCTTCTTCACCTTCTTGAGCCTTCACCAATATTCTTCACGTCTTGGGAGTGACTGATTGTATTGCTATGGATTGTATGTATTGTTGTTGTTTGAAATGGGTAGAGGAGGGCTCTATTTATAGGCAGTCTGGATAAGGCTAATGAAGCCGTGCGGCCAGAGACCTTGGGCTAATGCAGCCGTGCGGGCTTATCCACAATGACTCAGCATTCTAGAACCATGCAAGGTGGCATTATTCTAGAACCCTCTTCCTAATTAAGAAAAACGTGTTTTCTTAATTAGGAAGGCTCCCTTCAGCCCTAATTTGATTTTGGACTGTTCCAGGACATTTCCGGAACACTAGGAAGGTCCGGGGAATTACCGGGAAACTTACCGAAATTGCCGGGAAATTTAACCGGAAGGCATGAGCCAGATTTGGGTACTTACACCTGCGTTTCGTCCCATGTGAGAATAGCCAGTGCTTCTTTGAACTGCGTGCGACAGTCTAGGTAAACTTCCATCGGGGGAGAGTTTTCTCCTCTGTTTTATCTGAGTGGCGGGTATGTCAGAAGGTGAGTACACGGCTTCCCGAACATCTGCCCATGTGACTGGTTGCTGTCCCAGTTGATCGTTTCTGTAAACGAATGCCGCGGTCTGTGGAATTTCCTTGAGTAGTTGCTCGAGACGAATCTCCATCCTCCTCTTGTTTTTAAATAGACCCTCCTCTCTAAGTTGGCCTTTCAATTTGAGTGCGGAAATGATCCGTTCCCATCCTCCCAGGACCCTGGGGAGTCCGGTTTTGTTGACTTCATGCCCGGCTTGGAAGAGAATGGTTTCATCGTCTTCGTCGTCGCTTTCACAGAGAACTTGCTTTCCTCGGGGAGGTAAGCGCTGGGATTTGTTCTGCTGTGTCGTTCCATATCCTAGGTCATCGGGATCGTTGACCACCCTCTTGTGGCAGAGGGGTTTGGATGAGAACAGACGGTAGTCGAGAAAGTTGCCGTGAGCAAAACCCCTGAGGTCGAACTGGTCTAGAGTGGCCTCTAGCTTTCTGTCTGAAGCTGCCTGTGACACTTTAAGGGCTCGGTCCCTGTCGGTCTTTTGAGCTTGGTTTTCGTCCCAGAGACGGCTTTCTTGAGCGGCTAGTTCCATGAGGGCTTTCCTTGCGAGAGCTAAACAGTCTCCGTAGGTGAGCGCCGTCTGACTAGTGTCCAGAACCGTGATCACATTCAAATCGCCGAATGGCGGAAACACTTGGATTATGTTGACGAAGGAAGTCGGACTGGGACATTCCATGCGGCCTTCCTTGATCTCGATTACCAAGAAATTTGCCCATATCTGCTTGATTGACCCCACGGGGGTGTTGAATTCTGCAATGTTGACAGTCTCGTGATCTCGCTCGATCGCCAAGTCTATCAGAGCTAGCGCCCACCGCGAGATGTCCGAATTCGGGGCCGTGACGACCGGGAGCAATCGAACTGGAGCATGTTGATGCTGAGGTGGTCGTTTCCAACGTCGGAAGCCGACTCCGTCGTGCGGGGAAGACCTTCACAGATGTTTTCGGGATGGCTGCCGGAAGCGTTCCCGAGGTTGATCTGACTCGTGACAGGGTGAGGAGCTTGGTCTCCTTCGCTGTTTCCCTTGGCCTTGGCGGCACTTGAGGGTATAAGCTTGACTGACGGCACGGGCCGGTTGCCACTGGGGCTGGTACTCGGAAGTAATGATGAGCTCTGAGCTCGCTTGGCCAGGGCCTCGTTTACCATTAGCAAGCAGTCGTCAAGGGTGACTTTGGCATTGCAGAATCTGACGATAAGGACCGGATCCTTGGCATCATCAGGATACCTGGAATAGATGATGTTGACGAAGTCATCGTCGGCCACTTGATCAGAGGGATTCTTTGTCGTGATAACCAGTTGCTTCCAATTGTCGAATAGCCGCCTGTACTGGACGTTGAGCTTGACAATTTCCATGGTATTGGAGCCTTGGTCATAGGTGACCTGATCAGAACGGGTGCCTGTAAGTGCTCCAATTTGAGCTTGTTAGCATTTTCGTTAGAAAATTAACGAAAGTTATAACATTACTAACATTCCTAACTTTTCTAACAAAGTAAGGGTAAAATGGGCATTGCCACTTTAAGTTAAACCAAGAAAAGAATCTCAAAAAGCAAAAGAAATTAGAAAAATCCGAATTAAGAAAGTTGAAAAACAGCTTCAGTTTGAATTTTAAAAAGATTATTCTTCCTGTCCAAAAGCCAGCACTGTAGCAGATGAACAGTGCACGCGTCGATCCTTGTCCGCGCGGATACGTTTGATTCTCACAGTGTCCTATAAATTGAACCCTCCTCTCTCAGTTTAAAGGAGGAATTTGATCACAGCAACGAAGTTCTGGCGAAATATAGAGAGAAAACAGTGGGAATCCCTTGATTGCCACCTTTTTCTCTTGAATCTTTCCCAATCAAATACCAAACACACCAAACCTTGATACTCCTCAAGCCAAACACCAAATCTTGATATTCCTCAAGTCAAATTCCAAGCCTAGGAAGATAGGGTGTCACCATTGGTAAAGCCCTCCTTCTCAAAACCCTAAAATTCTCTTTTGATTTCTTGGTCATCTTGTTCTTCTTACTTTGACTTATTTTATGTCTAGTTTAACTTGAGTTTTGACCTAAGATGGTCATCTTGAAGTTCATCTTCATGAATGACCATCTCAAGTGGTCCACATTTTAGATCTTTAGTCAATTCTTTCTCCTTGGTTTCATCTTTACAAAAACCCCTTTCCCTTTGCAAAGGACATGTTTCAACCTCATAAATTCCCCAAGGATGACTTGAATATGATAACCACTTAACAAAAAGTAGTGGTATCAAGTCTAGGGATGAAAATGGGGTGAACATAGATGCAAATCCCCCAAAAATCACATTTTCCCTCAAGAACATCTTGCTGTCCAGTAGCATTGTTCTGAGACCTAAGTCCATTTTCCTATTTTTTTGGACCCAGTAAAACTTGGAATTGGATGTTGACTACAAAACACTTTTTGTAGCCAACATCCAGATATTTCCAGACATATTTTTATTTTATTTTTTGGGTGAGTAAAACTCCTCTTTTCAATTTTTCTTTCAGAGGCCAGTTCATCAGCTTCTGGAAATCCAGATTTCACATCTGAGATTTCCAGAAGGTTTTGACCCCTCAAATTTCTTCAAAATGGAAAGTTCCTTTGCATAAACCCTATTTAGGGTGTTTTAAGCAACTTTCATTCTCGGACTTTCCCCAGATTTTGAGTTTATGAAGCCTTTAAGTCCATTTCAAAGTCAAGGGTCAACTGCCTTCTTTCATTCTGGCAGAATTGTTTTTCAAATCCAAAAATCTTTTGAGTGCCAAGACTCAAACCAAAAATTCTCCAAAAAATCATGGGATCATTTTAAAGTCTTAAAAAGACATCCCAATTTTTACTTTTTCCAGTTGCAATTTATTTTGGTCAAAACACAAATACACACACACACACACACACAACAAAAGGATTTTCAAATGTTTGGAAGACTCGCTTTGCGAGGCGCGTCGGGTGCACACTAACGTCCTTCCCGACGCGTAACATGACCTCCGAACCTAAATTTCTGATCTTGGTCTTTTTTCAAAGTTTTGGCCCTTAAAACAAAAATGGTGTGGCGACTCCGTTTTGATTTCAAAAAAAATCGGGCATCATCACAGTGGCGACTCCGCTGGGGATAATAAGCTTTTTCTAAAAAAAAAAATGATATTTGGTATATTGGTGGAAACCATTAAACTTCCCGTTATCGCCTCCTAACACGAGTCGGGGATAATTGTGGTCTAACAATCCCACGTACCGGTATCATTATTTTCAAAAAAAAAAGGAAAAGCTTTTGAGGGTCAAGCTTCCGTCTCAACATTTGAAAATCCTTTGCTTTGTGTGTGTTGATTTTTGCACAGCTTTCGTGTTTGTTTTTGGCCGCCTCGGAAAAGTCAAAATTTTGACTGTCGGAATAATGTCCCTAACTGTCGGAATTTTTGTGCTTATGTGCTTATGTGTTCATAAAATTTTCAAAAAAAAAATTTCAAAAAAAAAAATTATGCATCATGCTTTTTTAAGACACATAAAAAATTTCTATTTTTCTCAGAAAAAGAAAATAGACTGCTTGCACACTACGCGCACGTGACCTTACACTGCACACTACGTCCCTAACCCGGGGAAATCCTTGTCGCGGTCCGTTTGGTCTTATTACGCCTCTCGGATGAGCACAGGACTACCCAAACATCCCATGGAGCCTCGTGTCGACCATGCACTTGTCCGTGACACACTTTGTCCGAGACCCGGTTGGTTTTTAGTCCGGGTCCGTGTCATGCCCCCGCCCGTGTATAGACCTTTCCTTTCAAGCCTTTGTCGGCATACCGACTCAATATCTTTCGGGTCCCTAATCAGTCGAAGTCATGCCGGCTTTCCGCCGCAGACTTTGACCAAGATATTGACCGGCGCCTTGACTTCGGCTCGGCGCACAAATTATACATCGACTCCCGGCATGACACCGAGTCATCAAGGATTAACGGTTATTCCATGCCTAATTACGGCTTAGCGACGACAAGTCAAGATCAATAGCGGACATTTATCGGTCCAAATCATGCCGACTTTTCGTCGAGCCCTCGGACACGATCTTGACTTTAACGTCGCCTTTGTCCGTAATTTACATCGAATGCTCGTTAAGACTCGATTACCCGCCGACTTCTAGGATCATTTTCTTTCGGTCGGTGGGACCCGCTTGCCCTATAGGACCCTCGCCCGGGGCTGTCCACCCCGTGAGGTCGAAATACAGGTGGAATACGAGGGCTTATAGACGTAGTGACGGGGCCCACCGATCCAGAATCGAGTAGTTTGCAAAAAAAAAAGAGCAATCTTTTCCAACCGATTAGGTTAATAAAACGTGTTTTAAGTAAACATGAACAAATAATTGCATGTTGCACGAGCCTTGAGCCCAAACACCTACCCACCTTCAATTCCCGCCATCTGAACCCTCGTGTCTTTCCCCCGCAGCTCCGCACAAAGCTTGGTTTCGGGCACCGGGTCACCGTTTGATCAGTTGGGAAGAGTCAAGCGCATCGTCAGCTTCGTCGTTTGTTTCAACTCCGGGTTTCAGAATGTCTGCATCAGCTGGTAACGATGGGGACAACGTCACTCCGCCTCCCGGGACTCCTCAGACAGAACAGCAATGGAATCAGTTAGCAGAACAGATGAGAATGCGACAGGAAGCACAGCTGAATAGCCTTATCGAGGCTATTAAGAGCCATGGTTTGGCCGCCAGCCTCAATCCCGATGGCACCTTCACTGTGGAAGAAGAGGATGACCCCAATCCCAATCTCGGTCACCCCGATTACTCCAGGATGCCACCACCAACCTCCTTCGGTGCTACCAGAACACATGTTCCTCGATCTCCGGGTCGGACCACTTTGGATCCATGCGGCTGATGGGACGATTCGGTTGCGGCTCCTCGGTGGGGGCAAAGTCGGTATGCGGAATGTCCTCTCATGGTTGGGGATACCTCGGAATGCCACGGCGGGTGGAATCCCACCTCGGTTCGGAACCGATCAATCCAGGACCTTCACATCAACGTGCCACAATTTGGAATGCCGCCACAATGCAGTTACGGGCCACGTCGGGAGCCCCTCCTCGAGAATGGTATTGGTTCGGTTGCTCCTCACGCGGCTTTCACAAATCCATTCACTCGGACTTCTATGGGTTATCAAGCCTTCATCCCGGTTTCATCCGAATCACCGGGACCACAGTATCCTCTCGGTTATGCATCCTCGCCACAACTTGACCATGCAATTCAACAACCGGGGACAAAGAACCCGCACTTAAGCCTACTTATGGGCCTCACTCCGAAAATCCAAGCCATATGGCTACCTCGAATCTGCCTCCATCTTCTCTGCCGATTGGAAGCCAACCGGCAAGTCGGCGGGTTCTATCCTTTTGCCCGGCTCCTACCTACACTCCCGGGGTAATTTGGGCCAAGGACGAGTTTTCACCTATGCTCCGGATATGGTATTCCCTTCCACCAATGCACCACCAACAGCTAGTCCTCTTCCTAGCTCAAATATCGGCTCAGGAATTCCCGCTCCGCCTTTGGATCCCCAATTGGCTTGGTTTATGGAGCAACACATGGAAATGAAAGCACGGATTGCTGAATTGACCGCCAAAAGAACACTTGCTCTTCGGCCTACGGATCCCGACTCGATTGTCCCCCTGCCTCACAAGTTTGTGATGCCCACTCTGGAATTGTTTGACGGGAGTGCATGCCCTAAAACTCACTTGGACACCTATACTTTGGCAATGAAGGCTAAGGGATGCACAAACCGGCGGTTGGCCGATTACTTTAGTCTCTCTTTGAAGTCGGGGGCTTTGAAATGGTTTTTCCGATTGCGGCTGAAGCTAGGGCTACTTGGGAACAAATTACCGGTACTTTCACGAGATAAGTATAAAGCCAACTTGGAGTGGGAGACAAACGAGTTGACCCGCAAAACAACGATGCGGCGCCTAATGAGAATATTGGGGATTTCTATAAGAGATGGAACTTAAAGCTCGGTGAAATGGCCATTCCTCCCTCGACGAGGAGCGATTAGACATCTTTCGGTCATGCTTGAAGCCGCATTTGAGAGCTTCCCTCGGCCACTTCCCTACGGCGACTTGCGTGCAATGGTTAATTCCGGGGCTAAGTTTGAAAAGGCTTACAATCGGCGGCTCGACTTCGCACTGCCTACGGATATCGGGCTCCTCCCTCCAAAACTACTCTCACTTTCGCTAAAGGCAAAGAGGCGATTGGCTACGCGGGACGGGAGCGTAACAATGCCACTTCCTTTGTTCCCAAGAAGCTGATGCATCCAGATCCCGGCTCCAAGACTTGAGAAACTTTGGGATGCCTTTGAGTGATATCTTCAGAGGTTTGGTGAGAGAAGGTTTGCTCCGGCCTTTGGAAAATTATCGGCCTAGAAACCCCAACACTCCTTTGGATACCTCCAAGCATTGTGCCTTTCATCGGTACCATGGGCACTGACGGATGATTGCGTCCCCGAAAAAGGCCATCCAAGGGTTGATTGAGCAAGGGAGGTTAGAGATGCCCGAAGGACCCAATACTATCAATAACCCGCTCCCTAACAACATGAGTGTCAACATGATCGAGTTTGGTGGTTCAAGCCTTGTGGGCACAATGGAGTTTGACTCGTCCCTTTGCAAGGTCAATGAACCGAGTCATCGCGAGCAATGAAGATGGTTGGATTGAGCAAAAAGTTGCCAAGGAAATCCCGATGGAATGGTCTGCAATAGCTCCCGTCTCCGGCGTCGAAGAATAGATGCATGGTTCAACAAAGAAAGAGCGGCTAGGCGGGGGCTACCTATCTTTAAAATAGTCTTTTGAGTCAACCTTCGTAGGTTCTAGTACTTTTCTTTCACCTAAGTCCTTCTGGACATTTGTCGTTGTAGTCCATTTTGGACATAGTGGTTAAGTGTCTAATTTTTAATATAAGTCTTTTTTCTTTTCTTGCTAGAGTCGAGACATCATTTGCGCACCCACGTTACACTTAATTGAAATGGTTTTATCCAAAATGATCACTTGTCTTTGCTCAACCACTAATTCTTCGAAAATGATTAATATTTAAACTAATCGGAGTGAGAAAATCAATTGATATCCTTCCCAAATTGGGGCTTACCAACTCCCCATCTTGCATCTCATATGCTCACATCCCTTTCATCATCATCATCTCGTTGCTCGATGAATTTGCATGGATCTTTTCTCATATAAAGCTTAAGCAAGCAATGAAGACTTAATCTCGTAGGGATTGCGGTTGAAACCTTTCACCCATAGAAAAGCCATTACCTCACCCTTACTAAACACTACCCTCTCATTTCAAGATCGGCGTGTTTTGAAACCCGGTTTAGCCATCATTTTTGCTCCAGGCGAGAGAAAGTCCAAGCGAGCCCGAGAAGTTAGCTTCGAGAATCGGCGATGCGCAAATTATCTCAAGCCATGAAGGAAGGACAAAGATAATCCTCAACTCCTCGGGAAGCTTTCCAAGTCAAAAAAAAAAAAAAAAAAACAAAAAAACAAAAAAAACAAAAAAAACAAAAAAAAACAAAAAAAAAACAAAAAAAAAAAAAAAAAAAAAAAAAAAAAGAAACAAAAAAAAAGGAAGGATTTTAAAATCCTCACAATCTCGGATATAATTCCAAGCTCCTCAGGAAGCCTTCCAAAAAAAAAAAAGAAGAAGAACTCAAAAGTCCCCGACATCTCAAGAAGCTCTCCAATGATCAAAAAGGAGCCTGAATTCTCGCAAGATCGCAAAAAGTTGTCAGTCGCTCGGACTTCCTCTTATCATTACATTAAACCAATCCCAAGCCATCCTCTCAATTTTAGAGGATACTCCCATCATCATTACCCTTGCCCTTGGCCAAGTCAAAATCTGACCTCTCATTCTTGGAGGCAATCAATCTTCCTCGCCATAGATTTCCCAAACACATCCCCGCGAGCCAACCTCTCATCTTTAGAGGTTCAGTCAGTAAAAGGCCTAGCCGACTGAAGTAGCCCGGATCCGAGAAAGGCCTCGCGGCCCCGGCATCTGGCATCCTTCGCGTTGGAGGTGTCTCGCCGTTTTGCTTTCGCATTTTGTAGAGTCGCCACGCCGTTTTTATTAAGCCCAAAACATTGAAAAAGGGCATCAGTTTAAAGATAATTTTAAACTGTTTTTGTGTGATGAGATTTTGAGTTCGGAGGTCAGATGACTCCTCGGGAAGAGAATATTAGAATATTAGAGCTCACCCGAGTCGCCTCGTAAAAACGAGTCTTTCGGATACCCCTAATATCCTTTAAATGTTGTGTGTGTGTGTGTGTGCTTTTAAAAATGCATGCTGTATCGGATGTCTACATTGTATGCTATGTATGGAAATGTATTGAAATAGTATAGGAAGGAAGCCTTACCAATGTTGGTTCGTGTCTGTCTTCCGCTTGGGAATGGTGTTTGAGGTCGAAGTAGCGTTCCGGTACGGATCGGGATTGCTTCGGGAGATGCCGGTTGTCCGCGGACAGAGTTTCGGCGTGAGTTGAGGTTGTAGGCTGCGTTCGGGCAGAGGTTCGGCGTGCGTGGGGATCGTCGGGATCACTCGGGCAGAGGTTCGGCGTGCGTTGTGGTGGCAGGAGTCACTCGGGCAGAGTTTCGGCGTGGTTTGGGATCGTCGGTTTGACTCGGAAAGAGCCGGGACACCGTGGAAAGACCAGGCAAGGCCTCGGAGTACCACGAGGGGCCTCAGAGTACCTCGAGAGTGCCTCGGGGCAGCGCGGGAGCGTCTCGGGAGCGCTCGGGGAGGCTTCGGAGCACCACGAGGGAGCTCGGAAGGCCTCGGAAGGATCCGAAAGGGGCCGGGAGTGCCTCGAGAGGACTTAGAGGGGAGCCAGAAGGCTAAGGGAGGAAGAGAGAAGAGGGAGGTGTGTAAAATGAGGGAGGGGGAGCCCTCTATTTATAGTGTAGGAAAACTGCAAAGAGGTCCGTACGGACCTCTTAGGTAATTATAGATTTCCGGGATTTGAGGGAATCTCGTGGACTTTAAGGGGATTTTCGTAATGATTATGTGCAGTGCAAAGAGGTCCGTACGGACCTTTTGGCATGCAAAGAGGTCCGTACGGACTTTCCATGCTCTTGTTAATGTGATGGCAAGCTAGCTCTCGTCGAGCTTTCCAACCATATATGGCACGTCTCAATCGGAGTTCGTATGAAGGAGTTATGACCTCAGGAAGTTTGCCTCTGGTTTTGTCGTATCTTTGGGATGGAGAGCGATCCAGATTGGGGTACTTACAGAAGCCCCTCGGCGACGTCACTTATGAAAGAAGTGGGGTCGTCGATAAGATAAGGGTCCTGATCTGGATCGCGTGCTGAGAGAGAAGGTGACCGTGTAGGTCAGTGCGTGAGGACATGGCGGTGTCCTGTTGTGTGACCGTTTAGGTCAGTAAGTGGACCTGTGATAGGATTCCTACGTAGCCCTGGCGGGAATCAAGCCTGATCGTAGTTCGTGTGTGGGGTGAGTGTTGTGTACGAGGACGTGAGCTGTCCTCTAACTGAGACTCTGTGTGTGGACGTTGTGGTTTCCTGTGGGTGACCGCATAGGTCGATGGCTGGACCCTGTGATAGGATTCCTACGTATCCCTGGCGGGAATCAAGCCTGGTCGTAGTTCAGAGGTCGTGAATTTGTGAGTGTATGTGGGCGTGGTGGTGCCCTGAAGTGTCGTGTGACCGCCGAGGTCAGTGATAAGGACGGGGTGGTGTCCTAAGATGTGGTGACCGTCGAGGTCAATTGTGAGGACATGGTGGCGTCCTGGGATGGAAATTTTACGATTTTCCTAATCGGGTGGTTTAAGGCCTTCCGGGCCGGAGATAGAGTGAGGACTTGAATCGTCTTCTGATTGCGGTTGGTGCCACGCTGGAGGACTTTGAATCGTCTTACGCGGCGGCGCGGTTGATGCCACTTTGGGAGGACTTTGAATCGTCATCCGGCGGCGGCGGTTTATGCGCGAGGACTTTGAATCGTCTTCTAGCCGCAGTTGGTGCCACGCTGGAGGACTTTGAATCGTCTTCTGGCGGCGGTTGGTGCCACGCTGGAGGACTTTGAATTGTCTTCTGGCGACGGTTGATGTAATGCGCGAGGACTTTGAATCGTCTTCTAGCCGCAGTTGATGTAATGCGCGAGGACTTTGAATCGTCTTCTAGCCGCAGTTGATGTAATGCGCGAGGACTTTGAATCGTCTTCTAGCCGCAGTTGATGTAATGCGCGAGGACTTTGAATCGTCTTCTAGCCGCAGTTGTGGAGGCGTGGCTGCCTTGTGCTTCGAGAGGCGTAGATGCCTTTGTGTTTTTGCATGTTGAGTAGAAGATTGGACTTACGATGACTGCCGGTGCTTGCGTTGCCGTTGAAGTGGGCAAGGATGATGGCCGATGATTGCTTCACCATTTGGCATTTTGGGAGGCGCTTCGTGCCTTGGGACTTGTACTCGGAGGTGTTGGCTCCTTCGTGTGCTTGTTTTGCCGTTGAGTGGGCAAGGATGATGGCCGGTGCTGGGGATATGCAGCCTTGTATGACTTCCCTTTGACTTGTTGGGGAGGAGCTCGGGCTTACTTTGATGGCCGGTGCTTGCGTTGCCGTTGAAGTGGGCGAAGTTCGGGCTTACATCTGACGGCCGGTGCTTGAATTGTTGGGGATGCGTGACCTTGTAGGGGCCCTTTTCTGTTGGGAAGATGACTTCGGACCTCCTTTGAGGGCCAGTGGTTGAGTTGTCGTTGAGCGTTTGGAGGCGTCTTGTGCCTTGATATTTGTGCTGGGAGGTGTTGGCTCCTTCTTGAATTGCCGTCGGGCGTCTTGGAGGTTGAATTGCCGTTGGAGTGGGCGAGGACCGGTCTTACGTTGACGGCCGGTGGTTGATTTGCCGTTGGAGTGGGCGAGGACCGGTCTTACGTTGATGGCCGGTGGTTGATTTGCCGTTGAAGTGGGCGAGGTCCGGTCTTACGCTTGACTGCCGGTGGTTGAATTGTCGTTGAAGTGGGCGAGGACCGGTCTTACGTTGACGGCCGGTGGTTGATTTGCCGTTGAAGTGGGCGAGGTCCGGTCTTACGCTGACGGCCGGTGATTGAATTGCCGTTGGAGTGGGCAAGGACCGGTCTTACGCTGACGGCCGGTGGTTGAATTGCCGTTGAAGTGGGCGAGGTCCGGTCTTACGCTTGACGGCCGGGGATTGAATTGCCGTTGAAGTGGGCGAGGTCCGGTCTTACGCTTGACGGCCGGTGGTTGAATTGTGGCAGCGGATGCCTGATATTTCCGTGGACGGTAGGCCGAGTCCCCGGAGGCTGGTCTACGCTTCCGGCTCGGGGGGTTCTGCCGACTGGCCGGAGTTTCGATACGAGGAAGAACAAGAGCGTCTTCCCGGGTCTATCGAGTATTGGTGGGATACCACCCACACCTTCCACCCGAGTGGGCGAGGTGACGGTGACGCCCACCGATTTCTTTGCTATTACCGGGCTCTCCTTCAAAGGAGGGCTGTGAGGTGGAGAGACATGATCTACGATGTGGTGGCCGACCGAGCCGCCGGGCTTTGAGCCTCGTCCTCGCAGGGGCTCCGGGCATGTTGTACGGCGATGTGGAGCCGAGGATCACGGCCCGCATCGGGGCCTACATCCGGGTACTGGCCAGTGACAACGGAGCGGGGCGCGCTTCCTTGTGTGGTATGCACTGTCCGAGACTTTGTTCTCGAACCACGCGACCGCGGCTCCCTTTGCTGCTTGGAGAGCTTGATTGACTGGATAGGTCTCGTGACATTGCTCGGGGCGAGGCCGGCTTGGCCGAGCTCTACTTCTCCTTGGACCGGTTTAGCCGGGGCGCGCGTCGTTGGCCTGTTTTGACTTTGCTCGGAGGTATGAGTTTATTGTCGTTTTTTTTGATTTAGCACTGTCATTTCTCCATTGTCTTTGCACCGAGCCTTCTCTCGTTTTTGTCACAGTGTGTGGTTTTATGAGGTTTTCAGTGCTTCCCGTGGGATAGAGATCCGGGAGGGCCGCGCGCACTCGCTATGCTAGGCCGGGGCTCGTATGGCGAGGAAGAGGAGGACCAGCCGGGGGAAGCTCACCATTGCCTACGGGGATGTGCAGGAGCGTCTGGAGAGGGATAGCCCGGAGGGGTTCTTCTTGTTCCCGTGGGCTCGGTATGAGGGCGATGAGTTCGAGGGGGCTCCCGAGGTGACAGCGCGGCGGAAGATGCTGCGGGGCTTGACTTGTGATGTCATGTACCTGGGGGAGCGGGTCTTCCGGCGCATGGCCCTGTGCTTCCCGTGGCTCCTAGGGACCCTCCCTTTGGGATGCTTGATTCCCGGGACATGGATGTGCTTGACTTCGAGAGGTACCTTGGCGGTGTCGGCGCCGAGGAGTTCATCTTGTATGGAGAGGAGTACGGGGCCTTCGTGAGGAGGAAGCTGAGGACGCCGCAGGTACTGGCGCGGAGAGAGAGGCCGGCCCGCAGCTCCCTGCAGGTTCCGATGCCGGGCCGGATTTCACGTACGTCCGCGGGGACGGATCGAGGAGGAGGGTGCTGCAGTACCCGTTCGGAGCAGTGCTCCCGCCGCATATAGAGTGGACCCCGATAGATCGGTGAGTGTGCTGACTCTTTTCCATCTTGGCATCTTTTACGTATTTTCTCTTTTTGTTGTTGAGTATAACCGTATTGCCGAGCGTTTCCTTGGCCGCTTGTTGGGTGCAGGAGTCCGGGGAGAGCCTATGATATGCTGACTCGCCGTTACGTGGCGATGAGGTCGTTTGCGAAGAAGATGGCCTCGAAGATATCTTGCCGGTCTTCGCGACGCGTGCCGGCGTACGAGCCTATGCCTTCGAGGCACTCTGTAGACGTTCCTCCGCCTAGAGCCGAGCCGGAGCCGCAGCAGGAGGGACCTTTGAGGGGCGGCATAGCATGGATGCCGGGACATCTTCGGGAGCTGCAGGGCCTTCGAGGGAGCAGCCCTTTTATCGATTCATGCCTCCGCATGGCGCACTGGTGAGGGTTCCTCAGAGCCTTCCTTCTTTGATCCTTTCGCCGGATTTGATCCTTCTGAGTACTTTTCGTGGGAGCCTCCGGCGGGTGCTCGGTATTCCGACGACGAGGATGTGACGGGCGAGTTCGCTGGGATGCCCGACTTTTCTTTGGAGGACCTCGGTGAGGATGATGATGCTGAGGATTCTGATTAGTATTCATTTGCTTTCCCTCTTTTCATATCCCTCCTTTTTTTTTTGTTTAGCAACAGACATTTATGGGTACCTGTAATAAAACACATGTATTTGCATGGCAAACAGCATTTTATTTTAAGATGTAATGTCATTTATTTTTGTGATTCCCGGGAATTGTCCTAGAAATTGTTGCTATTATTATTTTTTATTTTGTACATGCCACGTGAGCTGAAAGTGTGTTTGTGGGTAGTGTTTGTTTGCCGGGAATGGCTTTGGCCGATGTTTGGGCGCTTTGGAGCAAGGTTTTGCCGAGGACGGTGGATTTTGTACCGTTTGTCGGGGAAATGGGTTCTGTTTGCAAGGAGGTCCGTACGGGCATACTTAGCATGCAAAGAGGTCCGTACGGACCAACCTTGCTTTTGGGAAGGACATAAATGCTTTCCAAGGCTCTGGTTCTTCCTCATTTCCCCATTTGCGACCATTTTCGAGCTTTCTTCCCCATTTTTCTAGGAACCTCCATTTTTGCCATGGATTCTTCGTACGTCCCTAGAATTTTGCCGAGGCTTTCGCAGAGAGGCAAGCACACTTCCTTGAGCAGGTTGAAAACGTGGATGCGGCGCCGTATGAGGCATCGAGACGGGCTTTCGAGGTAAGGTTTCGTCTTTGCTCGGTTTGGTCTTTTAAGGAGTTGGTTCCCGATTGGGATTTGTTGCGGCCGCCGCGAAGTTCTGGGATGTGAGGAGGCACGTGTACCGTTTCTCCTACAATGAAATGGTGCCCACTTTTGAGGATTTTCGGGCTTTGATTGGAGGACCGGAGGTGGAGGCCATCTCGCTTCCTTTGGTTGGTGGCCGCGGTGAGCGTGAAGCTTGCGAGACTTTCTTCGTACTTCGTTGGAAGAAGTGCAGGGCATGATCCTTGATTCGGGTCATATCGACATTTCCGAGCCGCCGGAGCGGTTCATGGTTGATGATGAGAGTGACGTCTCTTGGGATGTATTTGCCTTGTGCGTGATGGCGACGCTTTTTCCGGGCCGGCCCCAGCATTTGTGATGGCGCTTTGCTAGATGTGGTGGGGCACCGCAGAGCCGGGAGAGGATATTGCCCGTTGGTGCCGGGGGAGACTCTTCATGGTATCGACCGTCCGGCGACCGGGGATCGTTTTATGAGAGGGGAAGCCCCGCTTTGCTCACCTTGTGGCTGCGAGAGAGACTTCAGGCCATGCCCGAGGCTCCGACGTCGTTTAGCCCGTGGTCATTTGCTCGCCGACCTCTTGTGTTGGATATGGATCAGTCCGCCCGGGAGAGATGGATGGCACGGCCTTGGTACGCATCGATCCGCCGGTGGGTTCCGCACCGGGAGGATTGAGACCAGGAGGATCTTGCAGGAAGGGTCCTACGTTGTCGAGTTCCGTGTTTGTCTTGGTCCTCCTTCTATATTCCGTCGCTTGTTTCCGGCAGTTTGGGATGAAGCAGAGCCTTTGTTGGCCGGGATGACCTTGCTACTGCGGAGGTAGTTCCTCTTTGTATGGCAGCCTTGGTGCCTTCTCGTATTTTCTCGAGGGTATGGAAGTATTCCGCTTTCCCTCCCGTGGTACTCCTTAGACGTCTGGGAGCGTTGTATTGACGACTCGCATCCGGCCCGGTATGAGCGCGTGTTGGGCAGTCCCCAAGTGGTCTGGGAGAGCGGTGCGTATAGCGATTCTGGGACCCGGTTGCCGTAGTAGCTATTGCCTCAGGAGTGCCTAAGCCTGGTCTGACCCTTTGGATGTGACGGGAGACACTTTGTTTGACTACGAGACTAGGGTTGACCGATTGACAGGGAGAGGTCCTCTTGGCTGCACTCGCAGGGAGGAGATCCGAGCCGAAGCACGGGCGAATGAAGCCCCGAGAGCTACCGGATTGTTTGACTCTACGGGGAGGACCCCGCATCTCTGACCGAGAGACGCAGAGTTGGTTCACGTGAAGCGAAAGAAGACTCGCCGGGGACGAGGGAAGAAAGGAAAGAATGGCGAGGGGACAAGCGCAGATGGCGCGGAATGACCTCCTAGGTATCCATTCATTGCATTGCAAACACATTATTAGTTAAATGTATTAAGCTGTCTTTTAGCATGTTGTGAACTTGAGAGTAGACCGTGCTTGAACTCATCAAGAAATGTTGTAACCGTTAGTGATTTGTGATTTACTTTTAAAGCTTTGTCAAGACGCAAGATCTCTTGTTTGCCTTTGCTTCTGTTGTGCACTTTGTCGGCGTCCATCTTTGGACTTTTACATTTGCATCTGACCGAAGACGATGCAGGCCCCGACGGCAATCCCCTTTGCTGAGGCTTTGTGCTTGGCTGAGAGGTTGAATGCTCCCTTGACAAGTTGTTCTGACGGTCCTTTTCGTAGCTTCCTTGCCTCTTGTTGGCGTCGGGCTCTTGACCTCAATTTCGCAGCTTCTGCTTGAGCTTCTTTTTTTTTATTGTTTTTTTTGTTGTGAGCCCTTGCTCGAGCTACTTTTTTTTATTTTTTATTTTTTGGTGAGCCCTTGCTCGAGCTCTCTTTCTTTTTTTTTTTATTGAAGCGCGTGAGGGCGAAGACAAGCCCCCGGCTCGGAAGCGCATACGAGTCGGTCGTTTGCTGCTGAGTGACTCTCGGATGTCCTTTGATGTTGCCGCCGTCGTTTGACTTGGTCAAGGTGACTGCTGGGGCGTGTCCTTGTAAAGTGCGTAGCTTGATGGCGGTCTTGATTGACATTCAAACTTTTGACTTTTTGTGTATTTTTAGACCGGACCAATTAAGGTTGCCTACGTCTCCTGACTAGAGGGCTCAGGTCTCGCGTAGTTCGACACTACGTGGAGTGCCAAGAGATGCACAAGCTGTTCTTCTTCGTGCGAAGTATCTCGCGAAGTTTGCTTCCGTTGACCGGATTCATGAAGGGATTGCCGTCTAGGTCCAGTTAGCTTCATGGCGCCTCCGGAGAAGATCTTTTGAACCACGAAAGTGGCCGATCCATGTGGGTTCCCATTTTCCCAGCTGGGTTGGTTCGAGTGGGAGGCTTTTCTTTGAGTACAAGGTCACCTTCCTCTCGATGTCTCGGGATTTGACTTTCTTGTCGAAAGCTCTAGCCATCCCTGCTTTGATAGGCTCGGACGTGTTCCATGGCCTTTAGTCGTCGCTCATCTAGCGAGCCAATTCGTCATGTCGGCCGGAGCCATTCGACTTCGTTGATGTCATTTTCCACAAAGCACTCTGGAGTGAGGGAATTTCTAGCTCGATGGGAAGGACTGCTTCCATCCCGTAGGTCGTGGCAAATGGGGTTTCTCCCGTGGTCGTTTCCGACCGATGTGCGGTAGCCCCAAAGTGCAAGGTGCAGCTTCTCGGGCCAATCTCGTCCTCGGGTGGTCATTTTTCGGATGATCCGTTCGAGGGTTTTGTTTGCTGCTTCCACGGCGCCGTTTGTTTGTGGCCGGTAGGGAGAAGATTTGTGACGTGTGATCTTGAATTCAGCCAGCCTCGTCGAATTCCCCTTCGAAGTGTGAGCCGTTGTCTGATATGACCTCATTTGGGATGCCGTATCGGCATATGATGTTTTCCTTGAGGAAATGCGCGACCTTCTTGGAAGTGAGTACCTTGTAGGACTTGGCTTCGACCCATTTGGTGAAGTAGTCGATGGCTACTAAGATGAACTCGTGACCGTTGCTGCCTGGCGGAGCGATTTTCCCGATGACGTCAATTCCCCAAGTGGCAAAGGGCCAAGGTGTAGTCATGCAGTAGAGATCGTGGGGCGGTAGATGATTGAGGTTGGAGAACCGTTGGCACTTGTCGCAGCTTCGGACAAAGTGGATGCAATCTGCCTCCATGGAGATCCAGTAGTAGCCCATCCTGAGAATGATTTGCATTAGGGCTCTGGCGTTCATGTGGGGACCGCAAGCCCCGTTGTGGACTTCGTTCATGAACTGGCTTGCTTCTTTTTGACTGATGCAGCGTAGGAGTGGCCCGTGGTAGCGTTTCTTGTATAGCATGTCCCCGAGGATGACGAAGTGAGAGGCAAGGCGTTTTAGGGCCATGATGCTCTTGGTTTTGACCCCTCCTGTGTGTGGGTCTTCCTTGTTCATGAAGGTGATTTCCCCGCTCTTGAGGTATTGGAAAATCTGGTTATACCATGGCTCATTGACGGGCTTAGGTTCTGGTTCGATCTCACAACAGTAGGCAGGAATTTCCTTTCGTCCGACTTTGAAGGGTTTGATTGCTTTTCCTTCGGGGATTTCCACAAGGGAAGCCAAGGTGGCTAAGGCATCCGCAAACCTGTTTCGGTCTCTTGGCAAGTAATGGAAGGTGACCTCTTCGAATTGTGTGATGAGGTCCTCTATGCAGGCATGGTATTTTTGCAAGCCCGGGTCTATGGTTTTCCACTTGTTGGAGACTTGGTTGATGATCAAGGCTGAGTCCCCATAAACTTCGAAGTTTCGGACATTCCTCTCGAGTGCGGCTTGTAGTCCAAGAAATAAGCAGCTTCATATTCGGCGGCATTGTTGGTTACCTCGAAATTGAGCTTTATAGCAATTGGGGTGTGCTCGTCCTTGGGATCCACCAAGAGCATATCGATGCCGTTTCCCTTTTGGTTGGCCGCTCCGTCAAAGAACAAGCTTGCCATCGGTTTTCGCCTTCGATTGCGAAGATTCCCTCGTCTGGAAATTGTGGTTCGGTGGCCTCGAGCCTCGTCGGTTGGGAAATCGCCGCTTGTTCGGCCATGGCCCGTCCCTTGATTGATTTTTGGTTTACGTACTTGATGTCAAATTCCGCCAGGAAGAAAGACCATTTGGCAAGCCTCATTGACAGAGATGGTTTGTCGAAGAGGTACTTGATCGGGTCCATTTTGGAAACCAAGTGTGCGTGTGCGACCGCATGTAGTGTCGTAGTTTCCCGACAACCCATACCGGAGCCGCGCAGTTTTCTCGAGGGCCGAGTAATTGAGTTCGCCGCCTTGAAACTTTCGACCGACGAAGTAGATGGCGTTTCGACCCGTGACTCTTTCTTTTCTTGACAGAGCATGGCTCCAACCGGCGGTGTCGGTCACAGCTTAGGTATAGCAACAAAGTGGCTTTTCCTCGTGGGGAGGACAGAGAATCGGAGGACTCACAAGGTATGCTTTTATTTTTTCAAAGGCATCTTGGCATTCTCGAGTTCCATTCGATGTCGGCGTTCTTCTTCATCGGTTTGAAGATTGGCTCGCATATAGAGGTCAATTGGTTGACGAAGCGGCCGATATATTGCAGGCGGCCCATGAAGCTTTTCACCTGCATGCGAGTTTGCGGTGGTCTCATTTCGATGATAGCCTTGATCTTTTGAGGATCCACCTCGATGCCTCTCTCGGTGACCATGTATCCCGAGAACCTTGCCTCGGCTAACCCCAAATGTGCATTTGGCGGGGTTAAGCCTCATTGAGTGTTTTCGGAGGCGATTGAAGAATTTTCTCAGTGTCCGTGAGATGTTGTCCGTCCGATCCTTTTGAGTGAACGATCATGTCATCGACGTACACTTCGATCTCCTTGTGGATCATATCGTGGAAGAGGGCGGTTGCCGCCCGTTGGTAGGTAGCCCTGGCCGTTCTTTAGTCCGAACGGCATTGCCGTGTAGCATGAGGTTCCCAGGGGGTTGTGAAAGCCGTCTTTTCTTGATCTTCTTCGGCCATCTTGATCCGATTGTAGCCGGCAAAACCGTCCACGAAGGACTTGACTTCGAAATTGGTCAGTAGTGTCTACCAACATGTCGATGTTGGGTAGTGGAAAATCGTCCTTGGGACTTGCTTTGTTGAGATCTCGGAAGTCCACGCAACGGCGTACTTTTCCATTGGCCTTGGTGACCGTGACGATATTGGAGAGCCATGTGGGGTACTCGATCACCCCGATGAAGCCGGCGCGAAGCATTTTTTCGATCTCCTCTTTGACTTGTAAAGACCACTCGGCTTGATTCGGCGTAGCTTTTGCTTGATGGGCTTAGCCTCGGGATTCAAAGGGATCCGGTGCTCTACAATGTTAGGATCTAATCCGGGCATGTCTCGGTAAGACCAAGCGAACACGTCCACGAACTCTTTGAGCGGTGCGATCAATGCGTCTTGCTCGTGCCGGTGAAGAAACTTCCGATTTGCGTCTCTTTTGGCTCTTCGGCGGTTCCCAAATTCACCTTGGTTAAAACCTCCTCGGCCTTGGGCCCGGTTTTTCTCTCGTTTGACAACATGCTTAAAGATGTGCTTAATGTATTGTTCGTTTAATGTGTACGCTTCTTTATCAAGTGAATCGTTATTAGCTGTTTTGTGTGTTAGTTAATTTATCGGTTGTTAAAGATGCAATGAGAGGATACTCGGAAAGATCGAAGCATTCATTAAGAGCATACGGGAATACATTATTGGCAATGAGTTCGTAATCTTACGGCGTGAGGCCATCGGAGATGACTCGAGAGACTTAAATTCAAAGCTAATGGACTCGGGATGAGTTTTGACACTAGACTCTAGGACTCGAGGGTCGGACCAAGTTGTTCGATCATGTCCTTTTGCCGGGGAGGTCCGGAGAATGTGGCCCAGTTATTGAGTGGCAATGAGCTTGATAGGAGATGGGGCTTGAAAGGCTTTATGTCACCGTTCCCGATCATTGCTATCACGAGTTATCGAAACAAAATCGATTAGATCCGGCATCTCGATTTCTTCTTTGAAGAGCAGGTGTAGCAGTGGTTCGTCCCAAGCATCGTCTGCGGAGTCTCTTGCTTTTGTCTTGGGCATTGCTAGCTCGAATGCAGACTCGTTCCGCTTGTTGAAGGCAGGGTTGTTGACAGAGAGTTTTTCGAATTCTTCCGCCAGAGAGGGGGTTTTCCCGAACCAAAATTCGCTGTGAATAGTGGTGGTTGTGGATCCCGGCAGGGGTGGTGTGTCGAGGAATGCTCTTCGGACAGGATTTGGCTTGAGGCCTCTGAATCTTGCCAGGTTCTGTTGGAGCTTGTCCATGGTTGTCGGCCAGCTTTGTTTGGCACTGATCAGCTCTGTTCCCTTTTCTGGATCTTCTTCCAAGTTGCCGGCCTTCCTTGTGAAGTACTTGGTCATGTCGAAGGCTGTAAGGACGAAGATCGGAGATTGCGTGCAAGCCTCTTTTGTTATACGTGGAGCGTTTTCGCGCGGCTCGCTTGTCCTCCGCAATGTGTTCGGGAGTAGGAGAGTATCCCGGGCCATGCGGGGTATTACGTTCTTTGATATTGATGATCCGTTGAGTGCCACGATGGCGTTTTCCCAAACCGAGCCCGGGATGTAGTTCATGTGCTTCATCATTTTCATCGGGGAGGGATCTTGTCCCAAATCAAAGGCGGAGTCTATGTGGCACACTTGGGCCTTTGGGCTTTCGATGGTGAACCCTGTTAGCATCATGCCATCATCATCGGGTTTGATTTCTAAGACCGGGACGCCGTTTGTTTCGGTCCTTTCGTTGACCATGCTATCTCCGTAGATGATGGTAAGATACATTCCTTGGACGAACTTTACGCACCGATGGAGAGTGGATGCCACCCCATTGATCGATGTAGCCAAGGGCGTCCCAAAATGGCGGTGAAGGTGATCGGGATGTCGATGACTTGGAAATGCGTCGGGACCATTTGTTTTCCGAACCACAAGTTCAAGGTGGCTATTCCCAAGGCTGGGCGGGATGTTGAGTCGTATGCCTTGATTGCACAGTCGAGGGTTTTAGATCGATTGCTTTGATCCCTAGCAAATCCATCATTTTGGTGGGAGGACGTTCATGGATGATCCCCATCTACCAAGACCCGAGGGAGACGGCGCTCGTCCGATTGAGCTGTTATGTAGAGAGGCTCGTTATGGTCGGCCCCAAATTTTGGAAGGTCGAGCTACTGTGAAGGTGATGATATTGCCGTAATTGACGTTGCCAATCATACGGCGCTTCATCGGGTGTCCTTTGTGATGGGAACCATGGTGCAGGCCGGGCTTTCCTCCAACTTGAGCTTGTGCGGGTAAGATGAAGTGAGTAAGGACCGAGCGAGATGTTAGCTGAGTGCGCTTGAGCCTGTGTCAAGACAGGATCTTGACCTTTGGGTCCAAGATTTCGGCTTCCTTGGCGTAGGGCCCCTTTTCAATTCGTGGCTCGGGTATGGCTGGCCTTTTGTCTGTCCGTGGAGGATTCACTGGGATTTGACCGGAACGTGTCGAACATTCACCTCTGGACTTATGATTTTGCTTGTCTCTCCCGTTTACGTAGTGGGAGGAGCACGATTGGCGTAAGGCCGGGCTGCGCATTTCAATTCGTTATTTGTCATGGCTTTTACCGAAGCATCAATAGTGGCTTTGAGATCTTCCCAAGACGGGGTTGGATTATCTGGACCTTCGGGCCTTCGGTGGCGGTGCGAAGCTCGTCCCGGTGATCATGGAGCAAACATTGCCGTGGCCACTGTGCGAGAACTGAGTGGGGAGATTTCTTTGGAGTAGATGACATAGTAGTCAAACTTTCTGAGGGTTCTCCAAGGGTTCCGGTGTGGGATCAACATATTCATACCTCTTTTTCAGTTTTTGTTGAGAAGATAGCTTCTTCTTTCGTCGAGGACGGCCCTCATTCATTGCATCCACGGAATTCCATTTCCAGACAAAGCACTTCTGTCGCAGACGTCCCACCGAGATGTGTTCGTTGTTCGGCGGTGGTACCGGGACCTCGGGGAGGCTGGATGGGCGGGCTTTCCTCTGGAAGGTCTTGTGGCCTTACGTCATAGCTGCATGGCTCGTATGAGGGTAACAGGTTGACTTACGGGAGACCATGAGAGATGTTAGAGAGTTTGTAGGAGCGATCATGGCTTAGGAAGCCCCAGGTAGTTGGGTGGCTAAGGTTCCGAAGTGGTGCACGGCACCTTCGATCCAGGCTTGTTGCTCACCTTGACGTTTCTCAATAGCCATGAGGACCTGCCAAACTTCTTCCAGTGTTGGGAAATTTCTTGGGGGTAAGGTCCCGTTCTCATTGTTGTTATCCACTGACTTGGCCATGGGGAATTGACGGACTGTCTTGGGAAGGAGGTAGGACCTTGCTGTTTTGACACTGGGAGACGGGTTCCTGGGTACTCTCGACCACTCTCTGTTAGCTGGAGGGGGTGATGGGCAAGGTTTAGACATGGGAATGGCCTAACGGGATAAAAGGGGGAAAGCTCACGTGGCATGCGGTTTCCGTTTCTTTTATTTTTTGATTTTTTTTTTTTTGTTTTAATTTACTTAAAACATGTTTTCTCAGAATCCTAGGTAGGTTGGAAAAGATTGCTCTTCTTTTTCGCAACTATGCTAGATCTGGGTCGATGGAGACCATACGTGCGGCTATAAGCCCCTCGTTTTGCACCCGTATTTCGACATCCCGGGGTGGACGGCCCTGTGCGAGGGTCCTATAGTGCAAGCGGTTTCCACCGGCCTAAAAGAAAAATCGAACCTAAGGACCGAGCTGTCATGTTCGTTTTGATGAGTTAGCCATGTGAATAGTGAACCGAGTAGGCCAGCGAGTCAAGATCAAGTCAAGCAGTTCGGCATGACCTCTCTTTACCTTGCTTGCGCAAGGGATACGTGACGTTGGGCATTGGCTGGGTCATATTGTCATGGCTGACGTATCAAAGGCTTGATGACATGGTGTCATGTGAGCATGGATGTATATCAGGGACGGAACATCGTGCAGGTGTAGCTTCGGAAATCAAGATCGGGTCAAGATTTTAGCATGACCTTTCATCGCTTTGCTTGCGAGGATCTTGAGTTCCGAGCCTTGACTCGAGAAAATGGCCGGCATGGTATATGTATCCAGCCGTATGACACCTGACCTGGGTAAAAACCAACCGAGTCACGGGACGAGTGTGACTCAAGACTCAAACGTGCGGGAGTTGACGCTTGGCTAGGATGGGATGTTTGGAATGATCCCGTGCGCGCCCAAGAGGCCTAGGGAAGACCAAACGGACTGCAGCGAGACCACTCCGGGTTAAGGGTTGTAGTGTGCGGTGTATCCGAGGCAAAATAGCTGCGCATAGTGTGCGGTGTAACCGAGGCAGCAGTGTGAGTAGAGTGCGGTGTAACCGAGGCAGCAGTGCGCGTGGTGTGCGGTCTCTAAAATTCTTTTTCTGAGTAAAATAGAAATTTTTGAAGAATTTTAAATGTATGCACAGATGTATATTGATGCATTTTTTTTTGTATTTTCATTTTTTTTTTGTAAAATAAAAACGAAGCACGTGCACACACACACAACAGTTAAAGGAAGGGGTAAAATGAAAGTTTGACCCTCATCATCGTTTTAAAAATCTTTTGTTTTGTTTAAAAGTTTTTAAAACAAAAAAGATCCCCAGCGGAGTCGCCAACTGAAGTAGCCCGGATCCGAGAAAGGCCTCGCGGCCCCGGCATCTGGCATCCTTCGCGTTGGAGGTGTCTCGCCGTTTTGCTTTCGCATTTTGTAGAGTCGCCACGCCGTTTTTATTAAGCCCAAAACATTGAAAAAGGGCATCAGTTTAAAGATAATTTTAAACTGTTTTTGTGTGATGAGATTTTGAGTTCGGAGGTCAGATGACTCCCCGGGAAGAGAATTTTAGAATATTAGAGCTCACCCGAGTAGCCTCGTAAAACGAGTCTTTCGGATACCCCTAATATCCTTTAAATGTTGTGTGTGTGTGTGTGCTTTTAAAAATGCATGCTGTATCGGATGTCTACATTGTATGCTATGTATGGAAATGTATTGAAATAGTATAGGAAGGAAGCCTTACCAATGTTGGTTCGTGTCTGTCTTCCGCTTGGGAATGGTGTTTGAGGTCGAAGTAGCGTTCCGCACGGATCGAGATAGCTTCGGGAGATGCCGGTTGTCCGCGGACGTAGTTTCGGCGTGAGTTGAGGTTGTAGGCTGCGTTCGGGCAGAGGTTCGGCGTGCGTGGGGATCGTCGGGATCACTCGGGCAAAGGTTCGGCGTGCGTTGTGGTGGCAGGAGTCACTCGGGCAGAGTTTCGGCGTGGTTTGGGATCGTCGGTTTGACTCGGAAAGAGCCGGGACACCGTGGAAAGACCAGGCAAGGCCTCGGAGTACCACGAGGGGCCTCAGAGTACCTCGAGAGTGCCTCGGGGCAGCGCGGGAGCGTCTCGGGAGCGCTCGGGGAGGCTTCGGAGCACCACAAGGGAGCTCGGAAGGCCTCGGAAGGATCCGAAAGGGGCCGGGAGTGCCTCGAGAGGACTTAGAGGGGAGCCAGAAGGCTAAGGGAGGAAGAGAGAAGAGGGAGGTGTGTAAAATGAGGGAGGGGGAGCCCTCTATTTATAGTGTAGGAAAACTGTAAAGAGGTCCGTACGGACCTCTTAGGTAATTATAGATTTCCGGGATTTGAGGGAATCTCGTGGACTTTAAGGGGATTTTCGTAATGATTATGTCTGGTGCAAAGAGGTCCGTACGGACCTTTTGGCATGCAAAGAGGTCCGTACGGACTTTCCATGCTCTTGTGAATGTGATGGCAAGCTAGCTCTCGTCGAGAGCTTTCCAACCATATATGGCACGTCTCAATCGGAGTTCGTATGAAGGAGTTATGACCTCCGGAAGTTTGCCTCTGGTTTTGTCGTATGCTGGGATGGAGAGCGATCCAGATTGGGGTACTTACACCGACCTCTCATCTCAAGAGGTCATAATCTCCCAAATCACCCGATAGCCGATCGAAGCCCGGAAACCCAACTACAGTCCCTACCGGATAGCAGTTTCATTCTAATATCCTCGATGTCAGGATCAAATTAATGCTTCATTGCTTGCTTAAATTGGAATCTAATCCATTTTGGTTCAAAATTACCAATCAAAGATTGTGCAAATTCAACCCTTCCCTTCATGTGAGCATATTTCATTTCTCCTCACAAACACTTGCCGTGGATGTCCCACTCAAGGCTTCGCATCCGTGTCTTTCATGGACACTCTAAGGGGATATGTTATTCAATCCTCCAAATCCTCAAAATTCCCAAAGGTCCTCGGACCCTCGAATTTCAACATCCATTCTCTTTTCATTCGGGATAGGCCCGAACTACGGCGACCCGAGCTCTTCATAATGGAGGGAACGTAGGCAACCGAAATGGTCGGTCGAAATCACAAACAAATCTCAAAAAAAAATCCGGTCTCATCAAGGATCGTCCCTATACACTTTCCGCCCTTCCAAGCTTGATTTTCGATATCAGTTGGTTTTCTCCTTGTGATTAATCAAAATATTTGTTCATATCAGATTTAGGGATTGAATAACCCGAACATTAACAAAGGGTTTTAAGCAGCCTTGTGATCATCACGAATAAAACAAGTTTTCAAGTGTCTCGACAAGTCTTCTCTCTCTCCATCATAGGGAAATAGAACCAAACACCTTGTCTTTACGTCGCCAGGGGCTTCCATACACTTTTCCACACCTTGTGATGCTTATACTCTCTCAAAAGAGTCAAACCAAAGGCGAGAGTGTCATACACAAATTCGGGAGACATTCCCACCTTTCAAAAGATGTGCCCCTGCACGTAAACGTTCCTGAGTCTTGTCCGGTGACTGGTTGACTAAGATTTGAAAAGATGGGTGCCCCCTCGGTCACATGATGACTACATGCGCAATAAGACCGCTCTGAATTTCTTCATCTTTGGGGCTTGCTAAGCGGTTCTCCTGTGTTCTCCTATAGTAGCTCTTCAAGCTGGGGCTTATATAGTCATCTTTGGGTCCACATTGGGTTCTTCACTACGAGATAGACTCGCCAAGTCGCTTCTTCAAAATCTGGACTTTGCCTACTCAGGATCCGGGGGCTTTGTCAAGATGGTCTTTTGGACCCGAATTTTATCAAGTCGTAAGAAAGAATTTCAAATTTTCTTAACTTGGTACACGGCAGCTTCCCGTAGCATCGGAATTCAAGATCAGGGTTTCTCCCGGCATTAGCAATTCCATCAAATCATTCTCCGGATAAGGTTTCGGCCAAAGTCACAGCTCACCCAAATGAAAGAAGCTTCACTCGTATCAACGTGCCCTAGAGCACATCGGCATCGGCTTCAAATGACCAAGAATGAGAGGGAAAATTTCAATCAAGACCCGGGATCCGAATCCAATCTCATCAAAATTGAGATCCATGTGATACTATTAACAAAACCTCATCAACAGCCGCTGTTTTAATCGCGATCGAGGGTTCTCACCCCCCACGTGCTCAAAATCTGTTCCAAGCAGTCTCCATACCCATGCATCCCCACAAAGAATCTCCCAAGGGCTCATGTAGCATGCACAAAACTTGAGTCAATAGGAATAATCCTAAATCATCAAAGATCATAAATCATAATGTTCCTGCCAGAAGCTTAGGCTAAGTGCATCTTCGAATGCAAGTAAATGCATCATCCCATAATCATTTTTGGTTCCATGCATGCATCTGTCATCATGAATGCCATATATGCGTCTTCCTCTTCACTAACGAATGCAGGAATTCAAACGTGAAATCAAATCCCCCTTTTCGGCAAGGATGATCTTCACCAAAGACAACCTCCAATGTCCACAAATGGATGAAGACGCCCTCCAGCATCTACAGTTTGGCAAAGACAAGCTCCGGCGTCTGCAACTTGCTAAAGACGACCTCCAATGTCCACAAATGGATGAAAACAACCCCCAATGAAGACCACCTCCAGTGTCTACAATTCGGTCAGAGACGCCAAGTTCTCAAATACAGTTCGGTCAGAGATGCCAAGTTCCCAAAATGCCAGTCGGTCAGAGACGCCAAGTTCTCGAATACAAGTTGGTCAGGGACGCCAAGTTCTCAAAATGCAAATCGGTCAGAGACGCCAAGTTCTCCAATACAAATCGGTCAGAGACGCCAAGTTCTCGAATACAAGTCGGTCTGGGACGCCAAGTTCTCAAAATACAAATCGGTCAGAGACGCCAAGTTCTCCAATACAAATCGGTCAGAGACGCCAAATTCTCCAATACAAATCGGTCAGAGACGCCAAGTTCTCCAATACAAATCGGTCAGGGACGCCAAGCTCTCCAATACAAATTGATCAAGGACGCCAAGTTCTCAAATACAATGCGGTCAGAGACACCAAGTTCTCAAAAGCAAGAAGTCCCAATGTGAAGACAAGCTCAACAAACTCTACAAGGTTGACGATCACCAGCAAGATGCAGACCCAACCAAACTCCTCCTTCAGGTCAAAATGCCTCCAAAGACAGCAAATCGTCGGCAGAAACCGTCCCACGAACGGCAACCTAACGACTCTTCATCAACATCAGCCATAGCCTCAGTCCTTCCGGCAGCTACAGGTAAGCACAGCACAGGTATGAAAGCATATCTTAGTCAACTACTTTTCTAAAAGAACATTATCATCAAATCTTAGGGCGACTTCCCAAAAAACAGTCAAACCTCGGGTGACTCCCAAATACCGTCAAACCATCAAAGACCATCCCCATCAATTTTCGAACTACGACCGGCTTGATTCCCTCTTAAGGATACGTAGGTAGCCTATCATTAGGTCCAGCCACTCGACCAGCACGGTCATCCTTTCCTTCGGCAGCAGACGTAAAACTGATCCCTTCAAATGAAGTCCACTAGAGGACCACCTATCCTAAACCATCAAAGGAAATCATTTCAAATCAAGGTTCGAGGCACCTAAAACGCCATCATCAAGGTTCGAGGCACCTAAGACGCCATCCCCAAGGTTCGAGGAACCTAAAACGCTATCATTAAGGCTTGAGGCACCTAAAACGCTATCACACGCAACACGAGGAAAGCGATAAATCACAATCATCCCCTAATTCGACAAACTGAAACCATTACCAGGGCGACTTCCCAAAAATAGTCAAACCTTAGGGCGACTTCCCCAAAACAGTCAAACCATAGGGTGACTTCCCAAAAACAGTCAGATTACAGGGCGACTTCCCAAAAATAGTCAAACCATAGGGTGACTTCCCAAAAATAGTCAGATCTTAGGGCGACTTCCCCAAAACAGTCAAAACCTTAGGGTGACTTCCCCAAAACAGTCAGACCATAGGGTGACTTCCCCAAAACAGTCAGACCATAGGGTGACTTCCCAAAAATAGTCAGATCTTAGGGCGACTTCCCCAAAACAGTCAAAACCTTGGGGCGACTTCCCCAAAATAGTCAAACCATAGGGTGACTTCCCAAAATAGTCCCACAGGCGACTTCCCAAAAATAGTCAAACCATAGGGTGACTTCCCAAAAATAGTCAGATCTTAGGGCGACTTCCCCAAAACAGTCAAAATCTTAGGGCGACTTCCCCAAAACAGTCAAAACCTTAGGGCGACTTCCCCAAAATAGTCAAACCATAGGGTGACTTCCCAAAAACAGTCAGATTACAGGGCGACTTCCCAAAAATAGTCAAACCATAGGGTGACTTCCCAAAAATAGTCAGATCTTAGGGCGACTTCCCCAAAACAGTCAAAACCTTAGGGTGACTTCCCCAAAACAGTCAGACCATAGGGTGACTTCCCCAAAACAGTCAGACCATAGGGTGACTTCCCAAAAATAGTCAAATCTTAGGGCAACCTTCCTAAAGCAGTAGGGTCGACGACTAAAGATAGTCGAAAGACCCGAACTACGACTGGCTTGATTCCTCTTAAGGATACGTAGGTAGCCTATTAAATAGGTTCAGCCACTCGATCACTTGATCATCCTGCCAAATATGGAGCCTTACTCTTATCGACGACCCCGCTTCCTTCGAAAGCGCCGTCGCGAGGGCTACTTGTAAGTGCTCCAATTTGAGCTTGTTAGCATTTTCGTTAGAAAATTAACGAAAGTTATAACATTACTAACATTCCTAACTTTTCTAACAAAGTAAGGGTAAAATGGGCATTGCCACTTTAAGTTAAACCAAGAAAAGAATCTCAAAAAGCAAAAGAAATTAGAAAAATCCGAATTAAGAAAGTTGAAAAAGCCTTCGGTTTGAATTTTAAAAAGATTATTCTTCCTGTCCAAAAAGCCAAAGATCCTTTGTAGCAGATGAACAGTGCACGCGTCGATCCTTGTCCACGCGGATACGTTTGATTCTCACAGTGTCCTATAAATTGAACCCTCCTCTCTCAGTTTAAAGGAGGAATTTGATCACAGCAACGAAGTTCTGGCGAAATATAGAGAGAAAACGGTGGGAATCCCTTGATTGCCACCTTTTTCTCTTGAATCTTTCCCAATCAAATACCAAACACACCAAACCTTGATACTCCTCAAGCCAAACACCAAATCTTGATATTCCTCAAGTCAAATTCCAAGCCTAGGAAGATAGGGTGTCACCATTGGTAAAGCCCTCCTTCTCAAAACCCTAAAATTCTCTTTTGATTTCTTGGTCATCTTGTTCTTCTTACTTTGACTTATTTTATGTCTAGTTTAACTTGAGTTTTGACCTAAGATGGTCATCTTGAAGTTCATCTTCATGAATGACCATCTCAAGTGGTCCACATTTTAGATCTTTAGTCAATTCTTTCTCCTTGGTTTCATCTTTACAAAAACCCCTTTCCCTTTGCAAAGGACATGTTTCAACCTCATAAATTCCCCAAGGATGACTTGAATATGATAACCACTTAAAAAAAAGTAGTGGTATCAAGTCTAGGGATGAAAATGGGGTGAACATAGATGCAAATCCCCCAAATCACATTTTCCCTCAAGAACATCTTGCTGTCCAGTAGCATTGTTCTGAGACCTCAGTCCATTTTCCTATTTTTTTGGACCCAGTAAAACTTGGAATTGGATGTTGACTACAAAACACTTTTTGTAGCCAACATCCAGATCTTTCCATACATATTTTTATTTTATTTTTTGGGTGAGTAAAACTCCTCTTTTCAATTTTTCTTTCAGAGGCCAGTTCATCAGCTTCTGGAAATCCAGATTTCACATCTGAGATTTCCAGAAGGTTTTGACCCCTCAAATTTCTTCAAAATGGAAAGTTCCTTTGCAGAAACCCTATTTAGGGTGTTTTAAGCAACTTTCATTCTCGGACTTTCCCCAGATTTTGAGTTTATGAAGCCTTTAAGTCCATTTCAAAGTCAAGGGTCAACTGCCTTCTTTCATTCTGGCAGAATTGTTTTTCAAATCCAAAAATCTTTTGAGTGCCAAGACTCAAACCAAAAATTCTCCAAAAAATCATGGGATCAGTTTAAAGTCTTAAAAAGACATCCCAATTTTTACTTTTTCCAGTTGCAATTTATTTTGGTCAAAACACAAATACACACACACACACACACACAACAAAAGGATTTTCAAATGTTTGGAAGACTCGCTTTGCGAGGCGCGTCGGGTGCACACTAACGTCCTTCCCGACGCGTAACATGACCTCCGAACCTAAATCTCTGATCTCGGGCTTTTTTCAAAGTTTTGGCCCTCAAAATAAAAATGGCGTGGCGACTCCGTTTTGATTTCAAAAAAAATCGGGTACATCACAGTGCCGTCCTCGAAACTGAGCATGTGAATGCAGAGGTCTGCCCGCGGGTCTGCCGCATCCTCGACTCCGGAGAGTCCTGATTCGTTATCATCTGACGGCTCAACCCAAACGTAGGGACGTATCGCGTCCGGGTGCGTTGCTGGAGCTGCTAGAAAAACATCATGCCCCTCATTGGAGAAGAGGGGTGCAGCGGGTAGTTCCTCGTGGAGGACATCCCATACGACTTCCATGCATTCATCCCGAGAATGACGGTGCTTGTTGACCTTTATCACGAAGATCTCTTCGCCTGGCGGGGCCAGAGAGTTGGTTTGAAGAATGCTGACGAATCTCCGATTGGAGACTGGGGGTTTATGTGCCCGCATCATGGCGATGTTCAGGGTTTCTTTCCAATCTGCCTCCAAATGTTGGAAACGACAGTTGAACTTGATGTATCGGACTGCTTCAGGGTCTGCCTGCTCGAGTACGTTTACATAGTTAGCATCTCCGGACTCTGAGGGATTCTGATGAGATTTGCCCCGGTAGTCCCTTGGTTGATTCGAAGGAGGTAACCCCGGTGCCTGGGTGCGGGCACGCTTGGCTACTGTCTCGGCTTCGTTTCCTATGAGGAAACTGTCCCCTCGGATGACTTCAAGATCTCCCTGCCGGTTAATGAACTTAACGCACTGATGGAGAGTGGAAGCTATGGCTTTCATGTGATGCAGCCAAGGGCGTCCTAACAGAGCCGTGAATTCGGATGGAATGTCCATCACGTGGAATTTTACTGGCACCATTTGGGTTTCGAACCAGAGTTCTGAGTCACCGTCCCTGGATGGGACGAGACGTGCTGTCGTAGGCCTTGATAGTCCGAGCTGACGGAATCAGGTGGCTTTCGTTGATGCGGAGGGCTCGCATCATGCTGAGAGGGAGAACATTAACAGCTGACACGTTGTCTACCAATACTCCAGGGAGTAATATGGTGTTGAGCTTGAGAGTGATGTACAGAGCTTCGTTGTGCCCCGAGGCATCTCTCGGTAAGTCTTCATCACAAAAAGTGATCATACTGCCATACAGCCGGGAATTATAGATCCGATCTCTATCAGGAGAAGGAGAGTCATCCAGCCATCCGTTTCTGTCTTCCTCTTGCGAGGTAAAGCCTTTCTTGGAGCCTCGGAATTGTGTTGAGGCTGTTTGTGGTGGTTGCCGCCCTTGGTTAGCACGTTGATCGAGTGCGAGTGCCAAGCTGACTTTGATCTTCCTTTGTCGGTCCGGGCTCGGAAGCCGGCCAAGTTGAATCTTGGCTGATCTCGCGGGGGGTTATGCTTCGGCGCGTAAGATTACCAAGATCCGAAGTATTCCGGTGTCCCAAGGTGCGAGCTCTATTGTCGCCAGGACTTTTCGGCTTTCCCACCCCTGCTTGCTCTAAAGCCGTATGGCACGGAGGAAGAGAGGACTGGCTGGAGTACAGTACGTAGTAGTCGAACCTCCCGGAAGGCTCTCCGAGTGTACCCACACTGGTGTCTCTAGCTTCGTATCTTTCTCTCAATTGCTGTTGAGAGGACTTCTTCTTCTGTTTTCGCGGAGGATTGCTCCGGACCGTATCTTGGGACTCGTACTCCAAGCAGGCGGAGCAGTCACAAACATCGTAGCTGATGTGGACATTTGATGAGGACCCAACCGGAAGAGGCGGAGAAACTGGTTCTGCGGCAATCTTCTTGAGCACCCACTCAATGGAATTCACGCTGTTATTGTTCGAAAAAGGGTTTCCGACAGTATTGGGCCCACGGGGGCGCTCCAATTTGCCTTCTTCTATCAAATTCTGGATTTCGTATCGTAACCCCACGCAGTTGTCGGTGGTATGGCCGTGATACTGATGGAAGGCACAGTACTTGCTCTTGTCAGCGTTGACTACGGGATTCTTGGGTTTGTAATTGGCAACGGGTTTAAGGAGACCTTCCTTGATTAACCCTTCCAGCATCTTGCTCAGTGGCATATCCAACTTGTCGAAGTGCACGGTAAACTGCTTTGAGGTGGAGTTGTTGCTTTGTGGGACTGGGTTTCTGTTGCCCGACTACTGTCCCTGATGGATGTAGTTGATAGACGTATCTTTCCCTTTCTTTGCCCAGGGGCCGGTGCGGGATTGAATGCAACCGCAGCGGTATCTATATGGCTGTGCGGCAGCCAACTTCTCCTTGAGGCCTTCTCGACCTGTGAGCCGGCATTTACCTTGGCCCGGAGATGCAGGAAGAAATGGTGATCGATGAGAGTTCGATGGACGGTCTTAAGCGGGACTTGAAGATCCGCATCTGTTCATCCTTGGAGAGGGGGCTCCATGATCTCGGAGAGTTTCCAACTCCACCTTTTGTAGAATTCTCAGACGCTTTCGTCCGCTTCGCTTTCGGTGGTGATTAAGTCCTCACGAATTGTTTCCCACTCTAAGTTGGATCGGTACCGTTCCAGCAAGATGTTACTAATCTGATCCCAGGTGTGGCGATCCGCGAGCTTGACCCTCGAAACCATCGTAACGCCGAACTGCGAGCGTATGCCGGAAGTGGTCGGCCATTTGCTGGAGGGTTGCTCCTTTCGCTCTCATGCCGAGAACGTAGGTGTCGACGTGCGTTTGAGGACATTCGGTTCCGTCGAATCGGTCCATCTTCGGCATTCTGAACTGGGCAGGGAGAGGCGTGACCATTCCCGGATCCGTGGACTTGAGCATTTCCTGCTTTGAGCTGCTCATGGTGGCTTTCAGGTCTTTCATCTGTTCGACCATCCAGGCCAAGGTTGGGTCCAGTGGTGGACTGTGAGGCTCGGCGCCGGGTGCTACCACGTGAGCGGTAGTGATTGGAGGTGGAAGGCTGGAGATATATGGACATATGGGGGCCTTTTCTGAACTGTATCGGGGTTTGTCCCCGGTGTTTTGGGATTCGTGTATAGGCAACGGGAAACCCGAGAGGGTATTGAAGGATATTTGCATGCATGCGAGATGGTCCAGCGGTGCGTGGTATTGAGTGATAGGAGTAGCACCGGCCTGGCTAAATATGACAGGGTTGCCCCGGGAGGTGGCAATGTGAAGCCTAGGCCTACTGTTTCCTTGGTTAGAAGTCATCCCGTAAGTTGGCGGGGAGGAACTGGTTGAAGGTTTGGTGAACTGGTTTCGGGAATCGTCATCCTCGACTGTGACGAAAGTACCGTCCGACCGGGGGATAGCCGCTATACCACGCTCATTCGTAAGCCGTACCACGAAATTCCGCGATCTTCTTTACGCCTCTTGTGAACCTCACAAGCCTGGATGGCTTCTTCCAAAGTCATATCTCGTTGCCGGTGGCGGGGGTCCTTCCCCGTCACGATTTCTCAGTGAGCTAGAAATGTCGGAAATTCGGCTTTGAGGGAACCGAGGGAACCGAAGAACCGTCTCGACGCCGCCGTAACGGTGATCTGACAAGACGCTGACCCGGAAATCTGAACCACTTTCTGCTCGCTGCAGGGAACGAAAGGAAGGGTTTAGGCTTCGGAAAGGGAGGATTTGGATCAAGGTTTCGGGCTTGTGCAATGTGCAGTTACCGATTAATGTTTACTTAAAGCGCGTTTTCTCAGAGTCCTAATCGATTGGAAAAGAGCGGGTCTTCTTTTTCGCAACTAATCCTAGAGCTCTAATAAGTGGATCTCGTCACTACGCTTATAAGCCCCTCGTTTCCGTTGTAGATCATCTTTCTCGGGACGGACTATCCTGAGCGAGGTCCTATAAGGCAAGCGAGTTCCACCGACAAAGGAAAAAGTGAACTTAAGGCTAGCTGATCACGCAAACTTTCAACGTATGTGACGCACGGGCCACAGTCGAAGTCAACGTCCTTAAGTTAAGGCGGGGATCGTGCCAAAATTTCGACATGACCTCTCCTGACTCGCTTGCGCGAGGGACCTTAGCTTTTGGCGTTGGCCAAGTTGTGGCTGGCACGGTGGATACGGTGAGGGTTTGGTGACACGGCGTCACATTGAACCTTCGGGTATATTTTTCGGCAGAGCTCACGCGTCAAAGTCAAGGCTGAAGAGCTCGAGACTTCGGGTCGGGAACGACCTTCGGTCTCAACCTCTCGAGCTTGACTCGGGGCGGGGCCCGGCGTAAAAAACATACACTTAGGCTTTATGACACGAGCTAAGCCAAAAAACCAACCGGGGTCTTGGACAAAGTGTGACACAAAGAGTGCATGGCTTACACGGGCTAGGATGGGATGTTTGGGACGACCCCGTGCGCCCCCGAAAGGCATCTGGCAGGCCAATCGAGGTGCAACTGATAAGGCCATCCCGGGTTACGGGTCGTAGTGTGCAGTGTACCGAGGCAGCAAGTGCACGTGGAGTGCGGTGTACCGAGGCAGCAAGTGCGAGTAGTGTGCGGTCACTAAAATTCTTTTTTCTGAGTAAAACAGAGATTTTTCAGAATGTGTCTTAAAGCATTATGATGCGCAGTTCAAAAGACAGCAATGAAAATCAAACATGAATGGGGATGCACAACATGGTATGATTTTGAAAAGTTGACAATGTAATGCCTTTTGAAAAAAACCGTTCGAGGTTTAAAGGAACACACACACACGAAAACGAGGAAGGGTAAACGAAAGTTTGACCCACGGAAGGCTTTTTAGAAAACAACGGTAGTTTTGAAAAAAGTATCACTGTCCCCAGCGGAGTCGCCAACTGAAATTACCCGGATTCGCGCGAGCGAAGGCGGTTGTCTTTCGCGGAGGGTTGGTGTCTGAGACCTCGCTTCATGGGAAGGAAAATGAGGAGTCGCCACGCGGTTTTTGTATTTTGAGCCCAAACGTTGAGAAACGGCTATTGTGAAAATGGTGTCGTTTTTATTGGTAGCAAAAACTTAGGAAAAGGCTTTGAAAACAGGGGATCATTTTTATTGGTAGCAAAAACGAGTAAAAAGCTTTGAGTACCAGAGATTGTTAGGTTCGGAGGTCACGTTACGTTTCGGGAAGAGTATTACGAGATCACCCGAAATGCCTCGTTTGACGAGTCTTTCTACCTTTCTCGAAAACGTGTGTGTGTGTGTGTGTTTTGAAATGGGGGCTTGAATGACAAGCTTAATCTTGGTTTGAATGTCAAACGTTGATTAGGTGACTTTGTTTGAAAAGACGAGCGTTTGAATGACAAACGTCGGTTTTGAGTTTGAAATGAGCGTTTGCGTGGCAAACGTCGATTTTGATCTTTTGAAAGAGAGTTCGAAGGACGAACTCCGGTTTTGAACCGGGCGAGTCATTGTTAACGATTTTTACGGGAAAAACACGTATTAAATGATTTATGTGTCAAATGGCGGCTTTTTGTTTGAAGATGAGTGTTTGGAGGTCAAACGTCATTTTGCGCGTTTTGAAAGAGAGTTCGAAGGACGAACTCCGATTTTGAACCGGGCATTACATTGTTAACGATTTTTACGGGAAAAACGCGTATTAAATGACATGCAATCAACGAATTGGGTTGCGACTCGGACTTTGAAAAGTAAATACTATCACGATCCAAACGGATCGGACTTTGTAAATGACAGTATTTAAAGCAGTATCAACGGAATCAAACGATCCGGAATTGTAAATGACGATCAACGAGCCAAAACGGCTCGGAATTGTAAATGACGATCAACGAGCCAAAACGGCTCGGAATTGTAAATGACAGAAAGTAAGTGACGATCGATGGATCGATCGATCCGGAATGGTAAATGACATAAAAAGTAAACGGAACGGGGTCGGAACGCCGTTTTAACCCGTGATTACTTCTCTTACGGGAAGAGAAGAGGATCGAGGGGCTAAAACGTATCGGACCCCGTTAGACGGAGGCGTCTACATTTCAATAACATTGTTCGAAACGGTTGTAGCGATTGGCGCGTAAACCGAGACGAAATGAGAGATTTAGAGAGAGGGAGTTATACCTATGGCTAGGGTCGACTCCTTTAGCTCGAGGGTGTGTACGGGACACGAAAAGTAGTTTGAAACGGTGTTTCGGAGTGGTGAGGGGCGTATTTGATCAAAATACGGAAGTTTCACGCGAATCGAGACAAAACGGGAGCTCGGAAGGGGTGAAAATCAGTTTGGGCCGTGGGGTATGTGATTTTTTGGAGTAAAATCTTCCTCTCGCAACTTCTATTTATAGGTGAAAAATGCAGTAAGAGTCCGGACGGACTTAGACTGTTTTCCAGGGTTTTGTGGTATTTTGGAATTTTGAGGGGCTTGCTGGCAATTTCAGAAAATTTGCACAAGGAGTCCGGCCGGACTTTGACTAAAATCCACGGGTATTTTGGTCTTTTCAGCTTGATTTGTGATTGAAGGGTGACGGGAGAGCTGTGGCATGGCTGCCACGTGTCCCATGACTCACCAAAGGTATGGGAGTTCGTTCCCCGGTCCCGATTTTGTCCGTTTTTTAAAATAACAGTCCGGAAAATGTTCGGAAAGTGCCGAAAAGTGCGTTTTTTAGGGAAAGCCGTACTTTCATGTGCGATGACGTGTGTTAAGTACGTTTCGACGTCGGGAAGCACGGGGCAGTCCCGGGACATCTCGTTGGCTTGGCAACGGGGAGTTTAACGAGTTCCGGTTAAGCTGGAGCGAGCCAGTTAACGGATTTCGGTTAACTTTCTGACGGATTTTGACGATCCGGATTTGGGTACTTACAGCCACCTTGCATGATTCTAAAAACATGCTGAGTCATTAAAGGATAAGACCGCACGGCTTCATTGGCAAGTGGTTAATGCCACACGGCTTCATTAGGAAGCACAAAATTGCCTATAAATAGAGGCCTCCTCTATTCATTTTGATATACAGTTTTTGCACTATTACTCTGCCAAATTAAAACCACGAGTTTACAGAAGGCAAAACCCTCAAAATCACCTCCCTCCTCTCCAAAATCCCTCTAAAGTCACTCCTTTCTTAGGAAAACTTCAAGGGATATAGAGAAACACCACCATTGGTAACCTCTCCTCCTTTTCTCTTTGAAATATACTTGTCATCTTGTTATATTGTTTACTTGCTTTCCGTATTGCCATTTATTGCTATTATATGTGATTTATTGCCATAAAGCTCAAGTCTTTACTATGTAGATCATCATATCCCCCTTCCCCTATCACATAGGATTCATGGAGAATCCATCCCAAGGATGAACAATAAGACCACAAATGGCTTGTTCTAGGGTGGATCCCTCACATGTTGATGTGAAAAATGTCATCTTTACATATAAAAATGTCATCTTTTCATTAAAAATGTCATCTTTACTTTCATAAATGTCATCCCTTTCCCATAGACCTTGCTTCCAAGGATTGTCCACCTAAATGGTTCTTAAAGGACATAGGAAAGCCATAAAGGTCTCCCCTATATATTCCTAGTCCTAGTTTTCATTGTGTTCCTTACACTTGTTTGCATAAAAATGTCATCTTTACTTTCAAAATGCATTTCCCCATGTCCCTCATGGTTGGAGCACTCTCCAAGGATTGCCTAGTGACCTCCTAAGGCACAAAAAGGCATAGGATGAGTATAAAGATCCAATCTTTATACCCCTCCCCTTAGTCCCTTTTGGTACTTGAGGCATCTCTTGGGGCGTAGCGGTGTAAAGGTCATATCTTTACATCGTTTCCTCCATATAAAGATGCCATAGTCGGATGTCCCTTTAGAAATGGATGAACCTAAGCCCCACATCTCCGATCATCACTTGAGACGAGCATAAATGTCCCTATCAAGCTCGAATCGTCTCAAGATGTAGGATTGATGGGCAAAAGTCATTCCTTTCTAAAGAGTCTCATTCTTGGACTATAAAAAGAGGTGTCCCTATTCCGATCACATATGACCAAAGGTCACTTAATGATGATCGTAAGTCCAAGATGAGCACGGGATCAAAGTCCCGAACATATCAAAATACAAGGAATCCCGAGCGATAACCAACTCATGGTTTATACGTCCGGAAGACAACTTGGCACATTCTCTCGTTTTCAAATCACACACACACATGAAAGAACAAAAGCAAGCACGAAATTTGGATCTTGGAAGACTTGCTTCGGCAAGGCTCCATGGGTGAACGCCAAACGTTCTTCCCAAGGAGTAACTTAACCTCCGGACCCTAATCCTTTTTTTTTTAAGTTTTGAGTAAATCAAAATGGCGTGGCGACTCCATTTTTCAATTTAAATCGGATGTCTTCAAACCGATGTGAGGCGGTGACCCCTTACATGAGAAAGCGGTTCAACACAAAAAACGTCGCAATCTTGGGCACCACATTCACAGTTTGGCGACTCCGCTGGGGAAATATAAGGTTTTTTTTTCTAAAAAAAATGATACTTGGTATATAGGTGGAAACCATTAAATTTTCAAAGCCTCCTTGCGGAGCCGGGGATAAATTATGGTAGAACAATGCCACGTACCGGTATCATTTCAAAAAGAAAAAAAAACTTTTGAGGGTTAGCCTTCCGTCGCGGAGCCAAATTTTCGTGCTTGTTTTCTTTCCTTGTTTTTACATGCAGCTTGGTTTTGGGATTGTGCACATTCTGAATACTGAACAGGAAGCTTTCTGTAGCTGAAAAGGTGCCAAAGTGTTCGGGAAACAGCCTGGAAATGAAAAAAATTTGGAACCTGAAAAAATGCTTGATCCAGCCGTACGGCTTGATCTTCTCAGATCCTAGCCGGGCGGCTTCTTTGGGCAATTCCACCAGGACACAATTTGAGGTTAATCTGGCAGCTTAGGAAGCTTGGGGCTATTCAGTTCCAAGACTGAACGGGTTCCAGAAAATTTACGTGCTTAATTGTTGCATTTCCCTCGTCCCGAAAAATCATTCCTTTAAAACACATTTCTGAAAATCTCTGTTTTAACTCAAAAAGGAACATTTTTAGGAGGCCGCACACTATGCGCACCATTATATCCTGTACACTTTGCACGCACGTCCTTTTAACCCGGGGTGGTTGTTTAGCTGCAGTCACGGACAGCATTACGATGCTCCCGGGCGCGCACAGAATCATCCCAAACTACCCATGGCAGCCAGTGTCGACCAATGCACTAGTCCGTGTCACACATTTTAAAACCGTTACTTTTTGGTTGGTTTTTTGTCTAGACCGTGTCACATAGCCTCATTGCATACCCCCATAAAGGTCAAACCTTAGCCCATGTCGAAAGTCAAGATCCTTCGCGCAGGCGAAACTCTGCCGAAATTCGCCAAGGAAAACCGCGTACCTGACTCCGGCATTGACTGCGACTTTGACCCGCACGGGATACATAAGAGTCAAGCCCGAGTCCGTGCCAAAAAAATCAAAAAATCTTTCACGCAAGCGAAGCTCTGCAGAAATTCCGCCAAGGAAAAATTGGCAAGATCTTGACCCGGCATTGACTTTGACTTTGACTAGCGCAACGTATGTAACAAATTGCTCAATGTGACGCCGTGTCATTCGAATTTTACCGTCTGATCCATGCCTATTATTTTCTTGGACAATTCCAAAGTCAAAACGCTATCGCGCAAGCGAAACTCTGCCGAAATTCCGTTAAGGCTAAAAGACGAGACTTTCCCGGCGTTGCCTTGACTATAACCCGCATCGCTCGTGCGTTAAAATTTCCTATGACCCACTAGACCCTAGGAGCGTTCTTCTCTCTCGCTCGGTGGGATCCGTGTGCCCTATAGGACCCTCGCCCGGGGCTGTCCACCCTGGGAGGTCGAAATACAGGTGAAAAATGAGGGGCTTATAGACGTAGTGACGGAACCCACTGATCCAGGATCTAGAGTAGTTGCGAAAAATAAGGACAACCCCTTTTCCAACCAAATAGAAATAAATAAAAGACACTGTTTTAAGTAAACTTGAACAATTAATGGAATCATAATTGCATGGTCCTATTTCTGGAATCTCGAATCGCGACCTCCACGGTCCGATCTCCGATCTTCAATCCTGGCCTTTCACGGTCAAATCTCCAATCGCGACCTTGTCCGATCTCCGATCTCTGATCTCGGCCTTTCACGGTCAAATCTCCAATCGCGACCTTGTCCAATCTCCAATCTTTAATCCCAACCTTTCACGGTCAAATCTCTGATCGAGACCCTCACGGTCCGATCTCCGATCTCAGCCTTTTACGGTCAAATCTCCAATCGTGACCATGTCCGATCTCCGATCTCCAATCTCGGCCTTTCACGGTCCAATCTCTATATCTTTAATCGCGACCTTCACGGTCCGATCTCCGATCTCGACCTCTCACGCTCACATCTCCAATCGCGACCTTGTCCGATCTCCAATCTTTAATTTCGACCTTTCACCGTCAAATCTCTGATCGAGACCCTCACGGTCCGATCTCCGATCTTCGATTGAGACCTTTCACGGTCCAACCTCCGATATCAATATTTCGTGGTCAAATAGGAAATCCCGACCTTTCACGGTCAAGTCTCCAATCAAGACCCTCACTGTCCAATTTTTAATCCCGACCTTTCACGGTCAAATCCTTTCCGATCAATTAGGATTAGGAGAAAATGTGTTTTAAGCAAAATTTAAGCAATAAGTGCATGTTACTTGAGCCTTCAGCCTAAACCCCTACCTCCGAATCTAAACCTTACCTACCCTCGAGTCTAAACCTTGCATATCCCTTCCCCGCAGTGAGAAAGAAGTGGGTGAAAATACCGGGTCAGCGGCCTGTCATTGCAGAAATCTCAGATAGTTCGTCAGAATCGTCAGGGTCGTCAGTCCAGAAAGTCAGAATGGCAGATTTGACAGAAAGCAGTAGGGGTACGAGTAATCCGATGACCGAAGAGGAAGAGTTAGTCCTAACTCTGGAAAATTCCCATAAGGTTCATGAAGAGCATCTGGCCATGCTCATCGGTGCTCTCCGCCGTCATGGAGTTCAGGTAACAGTTGAGGCAAATGGTTCTCTGGTCATGGTCGAAGATGAGACTCCAGAAACAGTGATCTCAGTCCCTCCATCCTATAACCAATACCCTCCATCATATAACCAATACTCTTCATCCTACAACCAATACTTTCCTCCGTCCAGATATGATCCCCCACCAAGGACTGCCCTCCAGGTTCCTCCTAGTGTCTCAGCCATCAGGGGCTCCATCGCTCGCCTCGGTAATGTATTGGGTTTCATCACACCTGTTCCTCAGTTTCAGCGGTACCTGCAAGTTTATGCTCCAGCTTCACATAATCAGTTTGAGCCATGTGGCTATGTTCTGATGCCCCTATACCCACCTGAATCCGATCGTGAGTTGCTAAAAGAAAATTCGAATGCCTCAAGTTTTCAGTTGCCATCTACTGGAATTCACCCGTCAGTTTCACCAGTCTACTACTGTGGTTCCCTCTACTGATAAAAATCTTGTTGCAAGTCCCAGTAACTCGAGTGTTCCCGCTGACCCCCATGTGGCAATATTAATGGAGCAAGTGAAACAAATGCAAAGAAAGCTTGATCTTATTATGAGTACCAGTACTCCCTCGACCCAAGATGTCGAACTGTGCAAAGAAATGACTCTACCATGCCACCGGACCAAGCAAAGACTCGCACCCAACTCAAAGATCTGTTCTTCACAAAGGAAAGAATGCTACAGCCTCCTTCAGACAGACTCAACAATGGAACCAACTGAACAATGGAAATTCGAGTCTTGAGAACAACAGTGTCTCCCGAAAACTCCGCTCCCTTCATTATGACGATGTAGAGACGCCTTTAAGCAAGATGCTGGAAGAACTAGCAAAAGAAAAGCTGATAAAGCCACTGGAGAATTGGAAGCTCAAGAACCCCAACATTCGGTTTGATGAGTCTAAGCATTGTCTTTTCCACCAGTACCACGGGCACGACACTGATGATTGCCATTATCTGAGGCATGAGATCCAGAAGTTGATAGAAGATGGGAAGCTTGAGAGCCTCCATGGGCCAAAAACAACAAGCCATGTTCATAGTGGTAAGAGATCGAATCAAGAAGTGCTAGGTCAGAAACGTCATTTTGATGATTTCGGGATGCCCATGAACAAAGTTTTTTGATGATTTGGTGAGACAAGGTCTTCTCAAACCTCTCGAGAATTATCAGCCGAGGAACCCACGTAACATTGACATGACCAAGTTATGTGAATACCACAATCATCGTCACACGACAGACTAGTGTCTGACTCTGAAGAAAGAAATCCAAGGGTTGATCTACGAAGGTGAAATTACCCGATCTTTTTCGCGCGCGGGGCGCGGAAAAGGCGGTTGTCTTTCGCGGGGGGTTGGTGTCTGAGACCTCGCTTCACGGGAAGGAGCAGAATGAGGAGTCGCCACGCGGTTTTTGTATTTTGAGCCAAAACGTTGAGAAACGGCTATTTGTGAAAAGGTGTCGTTTTTATTGGTAGCAAAAACTTAGGAAAAGGCTTTTGAAAAAGGGGATCATTTTTATTGGAAGCAAAAACGAGTAAAAAGCTTTTAGTACCAGAGATTGTTAGGTTCGGAGGTCAGGTTACGTTTCGGGTAGAGTATTACGAGATCGCCCGAAACGCCTCGCATGACGAGTTTTTCTACCTTTCTCGAAATCGTGTGTGTGTGTGTGTGGGTTTTGAAATGGGGGCTTGAATGACAAGCTTAATCTTGGTTTGAATGACAAACGTTGATTAGGTGACTTTTGAAAAGACGAGCGTTTGAATGACAAACGTCGGTTTGAGTTTGAAATGAGCGTTTGCGTGGCAAACGTCGACTTTGAGTTTGAAATGAGCGTTTGCGTGGCAAACGTCGACTTTGAGTTTGAAAAGAGCGTTTGCGTGGCAAACGTCGACTTTGAGTTTGAAAAGAGCGTTTGCGTGGCAAACGTCGACTTTGAGTTTGAAAAGAGCGTTTGCGTGGCAAACGTCGACTTTGAGTTTGAAAAGAGCGTTTGCGTGGCAAACGTCGACTTTGAGTTTGAAATGAGCGTTTGCGTGGCAAACGTCGATCTTGAGTTTGAAATGAGCGTTTGCGTGGCAAACGTCGATTTTGAGCCATACGAGTCATTGTTAACGATTTTTACGGGAAAAAGCGTATTAAATGATTTTAAGTATCAAATGGCGGCTTTGACTTTGAGTTTGAAGATGAGCATTCGGAGGCCGAACGTCACTTCGCGCGTTTTGAAAGAGAGTTCGACGGACGAACTCCGGCTTTGAACCGGGCATTACATTGTTAACGATTTTTACGGGAAAAAATGCGTATTAAATGATATGCGATCAACGAATCGGGTTGCGACTCGGACTTTTGAAAAGTAAATACTATCACAATCCAAACGGATCGGACTTGTAAATGACAGTATTTAAAGCGGTGTCAACGGAATCAAACGATCCGGATTCGTAAATGACGATCAACGAGGCCAAACGGCTCGGAATTGTAAATGACGATCAACGAGGCCAAACGGCACGGAATTGTAAATGACGATCAACGAGGCCAAACGGCTCGGAATTGTAAATGAAGATCAACGAGGCCAAACGGCTCGGAATTGTAAATGACATGAAAGTAAACGAACGGGGGTCGGAACGCCGTTTTAACTCGTGATTACTTTCTCTACGAAAAGAGAAGAGGATCGAGGGCTAAAACGTATCGGACCCCGTTAGACGGAGGCGTCTACATTTTGATAATGACGTTCGAAACAGCTTATAGCGACCGGCGCGTAAACCGAGACGAAACGGAAGATTCGAGAGAGGAGTTATACCTATGGCTGTGGTCGACTCCTTTGGCTCGGGAGGTGTGTACGGGACACGGAAAGTGATTCGAAAGGTTGTTTCGAAGTTGTAGGGTGCGTATTTGATCAAAAAACGAAGGTTTCACGCGAATCGAGACAAAACGGGAGCTCGGGAGGGGTGAAAACCAGTTTGGACCGTGGGGTATGTGATTTTTTGGTGTGAAAAAATCCTCCCTTTGCCTTTGACAGCAACTTCTATTTATAGGGTGAAAATTGCGTGAGGAGTCCCACCGGACTTGGGACCGAATTTCGGGGTTTTGGGAATTTTGGAAACTGGGACTTGGCCGCAATTTCGTGAAAAGTGCACAGTGAGTCCTACCGGACTCGGCTTGCAAACCAGGGGCAGTTTGGTCGTTTCCCTCTGAAATTGATTGAAGGGTGACTAGAGGGAGGTGGCATGGCTGCCACGTGCCCTCTGAGTCACCGAGGTGGGATTTTGTCCCTCGGTCCCGGTTTGTCCGTTTTTTAAAATAACAGATCCGGGAAATGTCCAAAACGCCGGAAAGTGCCGGAAAATGCGTGGAAAGCCATACTTTTACGTGAGATGTCACGTGTTAGTACGGTTCGACGTCGGGATGCACGGGCAAAGCCCCGGACGTCTCGTTGGCACAAAGAACGGGAGTTTAACGAGTTCCGGTTAACCTGGAGCGGGCCAGTTAACGGATTTCGGTTAACTTTCTGACGGATTTGGACGATCCGGATTTGGGTACTTACAGAAGGAAAGCTCAAGTTCCCTGGCAGTCCAACCAGCGAAGAGTAGCTAGGCTAGGGGTTACCTATCCTTAAGCGAGATTAAAAAATAAAATAGTATCTCAGTCAACTTTCGTAGGTTCTAGTACTTTCCTCTTTCAATCAAGTCCTCCTCGAACATTGTAGTTAATCTTAAATCTTCTATAAAAGAGTCTTTTTCTTTTCTTGCTAGACTTAAGACATTATTTGCACACCTACATTACATTTAATGAAATTGTTTAATTTTATATGATCACTTGCATTGCTCAACAAATAATCTCTTGAAATAATTAACGCTCTGATTAATCGGTGTGAGCAAATCAACCAATGCTTTTCCCATACACTTTCCTTACCTCACAAAAGGCCTCCATCAAGTCATACACTTTTCTTATCTCACAAAAGCCTTCATCAAGCCATACGCCTCTCAAATCATGTCCTCACCTTCACCTTGACCAAAGTCAACGACAGCGGCAATATCAAGGAACAACAAAAGGTCACTCAGCATCGAAAAAATTGACCCCATGTTGATAAAAATCTAGGAGCTTGCCTTCGACCTCAAGGGCAAAAAATAAATTTAAAAAAATAAATAATAATAATAATAAAAAAGAGCAAGAGTGCAAAAAGAGTAATACCTAGCTAGGCTAAAAATCTTGTAAAGGGTAGTCTAGGCAAAAATAGGGTTGCACATAAAAAAGGGGAAGAAAAGGAAATATATATATATATATATAGTGCAAAAAGAGTAAAACCCAGCTAGGCTGAAAACCCTGAAAAGGATGGCCTAGACAAAAAACAGGGTTGCACATAAAAAAAAAAATCAAAGCTCAAAAAATGAAACAATGACTTGGTCAAGAAATGAAACAATGGAGCAGTCAAGGCAAAGATAGAAACATTTCACAAGCCCTTAGGTATATGCCAATTCTTTCTTTCCCAATGAAAGATAAAAATCAAGAAGCAATTGAAGCAGCCGTCCAAAAATGACTTGGTCAAGGAATCATCCCGAGGCCCAGGCCTCATCATACAACCTTCTCATCTGAGCCTTTCCACTAAAGGAACCACAAATCCCATTTCCCAAAACCAAACACAGTTCAGCCGAAGCCGAACTACGGCGACCTGAGCTCCTCACAGTGAGGGGAACGTAGGCAACCAGAAATGGTTCGGTCATAAAAATATCCAAATTCCAGAAAATCCGGTCTCATCAGTGGCCTTTCCCGTAAACACATTCAAATCCCAGAAAACCCGGTCTCATCAATGAGCTCCCTATACACAAACCTTTCTTTCACACCCAGCCGACCTTGATCCGCGACATCGGTTGACTTTCTCCTCATGATTAATCAAAATGTTTGTTCATATCGAGATTAGTGGTTGAATAACCCGAACATTAATAAAGTGTTTTAAGCAATCCCGTGATCATTGTAAATAAAACAAGTTTTCAGATGTCTTGACAAGTCTTCCTTTTCTACATCTTAGGAAAAATAGTGCTAAACACTGATTTTCTGTCAGCAGGGGCTTCCATATACTTTTACAAACCTTTCTACACTTATACTCTCTCAAAAGAGTCAAACTCAAAGCAAATTTTTGTGCCTACGTCAAATGAGGCCATCAAAATAACACAAAATCGGGATCTATTCCCACCTTTCGAAAAATATGCCCCTGCATGTATACATTTCTAAAATTCTTTTCTTTCACATCTTCTTACGGTTGACTGATTGACTAAAGAAAATAAAAAAAAGGATAGGTTCTCCTCTTCTGCTACAATTCGCATTAGGGTTGCCTTGAAACTTTTCAAGGTTGGGGCTTAGCCAAGCCATTTCTTTAGACTGGGGCTTCTTTAGTCACTTTTGGGTCCATATCGGGTTCCTCATTATGTCACAAAATGGATTCAGTCTTGGTCAAATCAACCTCATGATCACTTTTGCAGTACCAATCAGATTGGGACTTTTGCTAGGTTATAAGATTGGGGCTTCACCAAGTCACCTCTTCAAAATCTAAGACTTCGCCTACTCAGTTCATCCAACCGGGGCTTTGCCAAGCAAAGGGAAGGTTTGTTTGTTGAAAGCCTACCACGAGCAAATTCTTTGGTGTCAGGATCAGGGCTTAATCATCGAAAGTCGAGTCTACCAGCCCCCTTTGCACCAACCAGAATAAGAATCTCTTTTGGGAATCCATGATATGTTTCACACTTCGTAATACTTCAACGGATCGGGGCTGCATTAAATGCCTTTTAGGATCTGTCATGGTTGACCAACCAGTTTGGTTTCATAACCAATTCATTCAGGCCTTCCCCATGATACTTTATCAAGTCGGGGGCTTCGTAAGTCATTTGGAAAAGATTCGCTCATAGGTTCTGTAAGGTTGTTTCAAACACGACTCTCCCTTTTGATGACCAATCAGTTTGGTGTTTCGCCATTATCTTGGATCAGACCATCAATCGAAGCTCTACCAAGTCATCTCTTCAAGTCGAGGCTTTGCCAATGAAAGGATCTTTCCTCGCTTTAATAGAACCTGGGGATTTGCATAATTTTTCCCTCAGACCGAGGCTTCGATAAGTCACATCCATCCTCAGAAGAGAGGTTTGGTCACTTTGACATTTGCTTTAGTCTTTGGTTCTAAAAGCCTGTCAGCATCAAGCTTCAAGCGCCAGAGTTTGAGAAAGGGACTTTAATCAAGACCCGAGGTTTAAACCCGATCTCAGCCAAAGAGGGAATTTTGGTCCACATGATACCTTTTGGCAGCATTAGCCAAATTTCAGCAACAACAGCAGCTCATTCCGCACCCAAGGGATACGACCCCACCTGCTCAAAACCTGTCTCAAACAGTTCCCAAACACATACATCCAAACACATCCATCCAAACACATTCTTTCATAAAACTCCTCTCACATTGCCTTTTCGCAAAAGAGTCAGCCTGTGGCTCATGTGACATGCACGAAGAAAAATAACCTTAATTGATTACCAAATCAAAATAGGAAATACTTTTGCCCAAAATTTTCCCGTTATCGCCAAATGGGATAACGTTTCCTCCGGGAAATCCTCTGTTATCGCCAAATGGGGTAACGTTTCCTACGGGAAATCCTCCGTTATCGCCATATGGGATAGCGTTCCCTCTGGGAAATCCTCCATTATCGCCAAATGGGATAATGCTTTCTCCGGGAAATCTTCTGTTATCGCCAAATGGGATAATGTTTCCTCCGAAAAATCCTCTGTTATCGCCAAATGGTATAATGTTCCCTTCGGGAAGACCTTCCGTTATCGCCAAATGGGATAACGTTTTCTCTGGGAATTCCTCTGTTATCGCCAAATGGGATAACGTTTCCTCCGGAAAATCCTTCGTTATCGCCAAATGGAATAACGTTCCCTCCGGGAAGTCCTTCCGTTATGGCCAAATGGGATAACGTTTCCTCCGGGAAATCCTCTATTATTGCCAAATGGGATAACGTTTCCTCCAGGAAATCCTTCATTATCGCCAAATGTGATAACGTTCCCTCCGAAAAGTCCTTCCGTTATTGTCAAATGGGATAACGTTTCCTCTGGGAAATCCTCCGTTATCGCCAAATGGGATAACGTTTCCTCCGGGAAGTCCTTCCGTTATCACCAAATGGGATAACGTTTCCTTCGGGAAATCCTCTGTTATCGCCAAATGGGATAACGTTTTCTCCGGGAAATCTCCGTTATCGCCAAATGGGATAACGTCTCCTCCGAAAAATTTTCCGTTATCTCCAAATGGAATAATGTTTTCCCAAAATCATTATCCGTAGCCCGAAAGGCTTTAAATTATCCGGTCCGAAAGACCGTATAAATTTCCCAAATCATTATTCGTAGCCCGGAAGGCTTTAAATTATCCGGTCTGGAAGACCGTATAAATTTTCATCCGTAGCCCGAAAAGCTTTAAATTACCCGGTCCGAAAGACCGTATAAATTTTCCAAAATCATTGTCCGTAGCTCAGAAGGCTTTAAATTACCCGGTCCAGAAGACCGTATAAATTTTCAAATCATTATCCGTAGCCCGGAAGGCTTTAAATTACCCGGTCCGGAAGACCGTATAAATTTCCAAATTATTATCCGTAGCCCGGAAGGCTTTAAATTACCCGGTTCGAAAGACCATTTAAATTTCCCAAATCGTGTAAATTTCTCCCAAAAAAATCTCTGTTATCTCTGTTATAATTAAATCAAATAAGATGACAACCTTCGAATTGTCAAGATTCAACTTCAGCTACCTCTATCTCTAATTCGAAAGAGATAGTGAAGTACACTTTAGTTTTTTCAAACTTTAGCTACCTCTATCTCTGATTCGAAAGAGATAGTTAAGTTTTATCAACTTCAGCTACCTCTATCTCTAATTCGAAAGAGATAGTGAAGTACGCTTAAGTTTTTCCAACTTCAACTACCTCTATCTCTGATTCGAAAGAGATAGTGAAGTACGCTTAAGTTTTTCCAACTTCAGCTACCTCTATCTCTGATTCGAAAGAGATAGTGAAGTACGCTTTAGTTTATTCGAACTTCGGCTACCTCTATCTCTAATTCGAAAGAGATAGTGAAGTACGCTTAAGTTTTTCCAACTTCAGCTACCTCTATCTCTGATTCGAAAGAGATAGTGAAGTACGCTTAAATTTTTCCAAACTTCAGCTACCTCTATCTCTAATTCGAAAGAGATAGTGAAGTACGCTTAAGTTTTTCCAACTTCAGCTACCTCTATCTCTGATTCGAAAGAGATAGTGAAGTACGCTTAAGTTTTTCCAAACTTCAGCTACCTCTATCTCTAATTCGAAAGAGATAGTGAAGTACGCTTAAGTTTTTCCAACCTCATCTACCTCTATCTCTAATTCGAAAGAGATAGTGAAGTATGCTTAAGTTTTTTTCCAAAATTCAGCTACCTCAATCTCTGATTCGAAAGAGATGGTGAAGTACGCTTATGTTTTTCCAAACTTCAGCTACCTCTATCTCTAATTCGAAAGAGATAGTGAAGTACGCTTAAGTTTTCCAACTCTCAGCTTACCTCTATCTCTAATCTCTCTCTAATTCCCGAAAGAGATAGGTGAAGTACACTTAAGTTTTTCCAAACTTCAGCTACCTCTATCTCTAATTGCTACCTCATCTCTAATTCGAAAGAGATAGTGAAGTACGCTTATGTTTTTCCAACCTCACCTACCTCTATCTCTAATTCGAAAGAGATAGTGAAGTACGCTTAAGTTTTTCCAACCTCAGCTACCTCTATCTCTAATTCGAAAGAGATAGTGAAGTACGCTTAAGTTTTCCAAACTTCGGCTACCTACTTATCTCTAATTCGAAAGAGATAGTGAAGTACGCTTAAGTTTTTTCAACTTCAACTACCTCTATCTCTAATTCAAAAGAGATAGTGAAGTACGCTTAAGTTTTTGCAACTTCAGCTACCTCTATCTCTAATTCGAAAGAGATATCTATCTCTAATTCAAAGAGATAGTGAAGTACGCTTAAGTTTTTCCAACTTCAGCTACCTCTATCTCTAATTCGAAAGAGATAGTGAAGTACGCTTAAGTTTTTTCAACTTCAGCTACCTCTATCTCCTCGATAGCGACGTAAGCTTTAGTTTCATCTATGAAGTTTCCATTAATTGTCAAATCAGGTGACAACCTCCATTAATTGTCAATCAGGTGACAACCTCCATTAATTGTCAAGTCAGGTGACAACCTCCATTAATTGTCAAATCAGGTGACTCCTCCATTAATCGTCAAAACCTCAAGAATCCTAGACATGTTCCTAACTATCTACTGAGACTTGAACTACGACTAAGGCTTGATTCCTCCGAAATACGTAGGTAGCCTTTCATAAAGTTCCAGCCATCTAACCACATTAGTCACCCTGATCCTTCATCACTCCTCAGTGGTGAAGTAGACTTTCATAAAGGTCCAGGTATCCGACCACATTGGTCACTCCCTTCATCTGGCATATTCCCAGTAGGATCAGCCATTTGACCTTCTAGGTCACTTTCTTCCCATCTTCCTAGCAAGAGATTAGTCTCTCTTCGCCATTCCTCAGTGAATCCCGAACTACGACCTGGCTTGATTCCTCCGGGATAAGTAGGTAGCCTACTTTAGGTTCAGCCAATTCGTCACATATGACACCCCATTCCCCAGCGGATCTTTTCTGAACTACGATCATGGCTTGATTTCCCCGGGATACGTAGGTAGCCTTCCAAAGGTTCAGCCACTCGACCACCTTGGTCACCCAAATCCATCTCGGCAGTTCACCAGATTGGATCCTTTTTTATCGACAACCCCACTCGCTCTGCAAGTGACGTTGCTGAGGGGCTTCTGTAAGTACCCAAATCTGGCTCATGCCTTTCGGTTAAGTTTCCCGGCAATTCCCCAGACTTTCCTAAAGTTCAGGGGCAATTCTGAAACTTTCCCTAACCTCCCGAGGGGCGAAGGACTTGTTAGGAATTAAAATTTCATGTAGTCCCTCGCTGGAAAGACCTTCTAGAATGCCACCTTGCATGGTTCTAGAAATAAGCTGAGTCATTAAAGGATAAGACCACACGACTTCATTGGCAAGTGGTTAATGCCGCACAGCTTCATTAGGAAGCACAAAACTGCCTATAAATAGAGGCCTCCTCTATTCATTTTGATATACAATTTTTGCACTGTTACTCTGCCAAATTAAAACCACGAGTTTACAGAAGGCAAAACCCTCTCAAAATCACCTCCCTCCTCTCCCAAATCCCTCCAAATTCACTCCTTTCTTAGGAAAACTCCAAGGGAGATAGAGAAACACTACCATTTATAATCTCTCCTCCTTCTCTCTTTGAAATATACTTGTCATCTTGTTATATTGCTTACTTGCTTTCCATATTGCCATTTATTGCTATTATATGTGATTTATTGCCATAAAGCTCAAGTCTTTACTATGTAGATCATCATATCCCCCTTCCCCTATCACATAGGATTCATGGAGAATCCATCCCAAGGATGAACAATAAGATCACAAATGGCTTGTTCTATGGTGGATTCCTCACATGATGATGTGAAAAATGTCATCTTTACATATAAAAATGTCATCTTTTCATTAAAAATGTCATCTTTACTTTCATAAATGTCATCCCTTTCCCATAGACCTTGCTTCCAAGGATTGTCCACCTAAATGATTCTTAAAAGACATAAAAAAGCCATAAAGGTCTCCCCTTTACATTTCTAGTCCTAGTTTTCATAGTGTTCTTTACACTTGTTTGCATAAAATTGTCATCTTTACTTTCAAAATGCATTCCCCCATGTCCCTCATAGTTGGATCACTCTTCAAGAATTGCCTAGTGACCTTCCTAAGGCACAAAAAGGCATAGGATGAGTATAAAGATCCAATCTTTATACCCCTCCCCTTAGTCCCTTTTGGTACTTGAGGCATCTCTTGGGGCATAGCTGTGAGCACCCCAACCCGGGACCTAACACGTGTCCCGAGCTAAGGGAGCTCAAACTAAGAAAAACCATCTCTTTTTTCAAAACATTTATTTGCCTTTAAAAGAAAACCATCTTTCAAACTTACAATTTTAAAATCAATTAGTAATATCTCTACTTAGAGGAAATCCAACCATAATTTTAATAAACCGATATCTGATCAAATACATTGGAAACCTTAATTAACATCTGTTTAACAAAAGGGCTTTCCATACAAAATATAAAAGAGGAATACTTAACAAATACTCCTAACAACCCACTCCTATACTTAACTTGTCAAGCCCCAAAAGCAAAGTCCACAATGATACCCCGGCCTCACTGGTTCGGGTCACTGTCTCGGAATCTAAAACAAGAAGGGAGAGGGGTGAGAATAAATCTCAATGAGCTATTATGGATGCAGCAAGATGCCATACAAGATGCAACACGTAGCATGGCAACACTTAACACATTATGAAAGCGGTAAACACCTTACATTACCTCATTTTACCTTTTCCCGTCTGAACAATGAGTCGTACAACGTGGGAGTAAAACTCCACTCTTTGGTGAACTGCTCCCATGCACATTCACCGCTTATAGGTCTCATACCCCAGAGATCCATATAAGAAAAACAGGATACATATATGACCCCTATATTTAGAGTATCATATACTATCATCGCCACTGCAGAGAGCCGTTGGCTTACATACGAGCATTCCCCGGTTTCTCCTAATCGCAGCGGTATGTAAAGGCTACTTATCACTCAAGGTAGCTTGCGCCCCACCCCTGTGGCCACGAGTGGGAAGGGTCACCGGTATGACGAACCTTCAATCACTTATTGAACAAATCAATAATTGATTGAGATCCCTCATACCCACCCGAACATAAACACGCTCAAGCACATAATAGATACTTGAGATAATCCACAAAACGGGATAACAATATAATAACATGGTAATGCATACTCATGTAATCCACACCATAGTGCAACACCCATATAATACACTATGCATTATAATATAACAACATGGTAAAGTATACTCATGCCAATCAATTTCATCAATGAATATAATTTCAAGTAAGGTATCCATATAACCACATAATCCACGCCGGGATACAATATAACAATACCAAATAATCCACAAAGGGGATAACCATACAACCACATAGTAAACATATCCACACATTAGGAATCATAACAACGTATCAAATATTCCACACTTGGGAAGCCACATAACACTTGCCAAATAATCCACACTTAGGATATTAAGGTAACCATATAATCAATAATTCCACAACTCGGAATAACAATACCACAAGGTGATACATACCCATTACCAATTAGTTCAATAGTGAAACCTATGGCTTCTACACCATTGCAACTGTTCACTAAAGATAAGGAGTGAGGCGCCTATATATCATAAACCACTCTTACATAGTCATGATACGACCTTGAATAACCTTAATTAAAGTTCAAGTTCTATTTCCCAAATTGGAACTATTATGGTGAAGTCACAAATCAAACCTATCAACCATTTTCGGGGCAATATTTAAACTACTTCCACAATTCCATTTTGATCACTTAAGATGTCATTGAGTAGCCAAAGTATTCTACTTTAATCTAGGTTAAAGAGATTTCATTTTGGTTCGAGTTTGATTAGGTTTGAGCAGCTCTAAAATTGATACTTTTAAACCAGGCCAGGGCACGACTCGTCCCCCAGGGCACGACTCGTGCCCCTTGACCTTCCCCCGAATCACGGCGTCCCCGGTAAGGCACGACTTCCCTTTATCCCTAGTCACGACTCGTCCCCCATCCAAGGCACGACTCGTGCCACGAGTGGCACGACTTCGTGCCACTGAACCCACTCGAACAAGTTTGGAATTACCTATGTAGCTATACCAATTTATCCCAACCCAAGATTCCTCTATTTTGTGAACATAAAAAGGTTTACTAACTTCATCCATATCATTATAGATCATTTAAATCTCCCAAAATAATATCAACCTAGGTTACTCACTCTTGGATTTACTACTCATTCAACCATCACAATATCACATTTCACACTTAGTTTCTAAATCTTGTTCAATCCACATTCTTACATTCTTAATCAACCTTTATGAGCAATACTATCATTCTATAACATTAACTAATTCCCCATTTCCAAGAATGTTTTCCAAGGTATCAAACAACCATTTTAATAACAACCACAACATCAAATCATTTATGAGCATACAAAGAAAAGAAGTCATAATAACTCACCTTTGGATTTTATAAGGAAATGTTGATCTTTCTAGCTAGATGACTTCCTCTAGGTGATCCAACTCCAATGGTGCTCCTAGACTTGATTTTTGGTGAAGAAATGCTTGACTTCAAGGCTTGGGCAAAGAGGACTTCAATGGAGGTTCTCTCTATTTTCTCTAGGTTGAAGAAGAAGGATGGATGAAGGAGAAGGAGGTAATGTGAGGGAGGGTAAAGGAGGGGGAGGGGCCGGATATGGGGGAAGTAAGAGGAGGGGATGGAGGTGCCACTTGGCATGCTAGGAAGGAGCAAGACCAATGGCCCCCCTTCAAGAACTTTAAAAAAAACCATGGCTTTCATCCTTTTTTATTTTAAAATAAATCCTTAACCCAAAATTCATCCTACTCAAATAACCTCCTTGCACTATTTATCTTATTTCCCTTTTTATTATTTCCCCAAATTTCTTTATTTAATATCCAATAAATTCTCAAAAGATTCCAATCTTACTACTCACCCAATTTATCTTAATTTACGAATTTAAAGACATGATTGAACACAAAAAGCTAGCATAAATATTAAAAGCATCTAATATAATATTAAAAATAAATGCCTAGGGTTGGGGTCGTTACACTCACTCCCCCTTAAAGAAAATTCGTCCCGAATTTGACTGTCGCTTACTATAAGGATCACATAGCAAAGGTTACCTTTCCCACATTCTAACTTAATACTTTCAATTAGGTTCTCAATGGCATGATTCTACTATACATTTCATAACCCTAACACTCTAGGACTTCACTTCCCAATTAGTCTCTCCAATACTATGATTTTTCCAAGATTTTCCAATTTCATAAGTAATGTGATACCACAACTTAATATTCCGAGAATATCATACCATCATCACTAATCCGAATTTTCACGACCTCAAAGAAAGTATATTAAAATAAAAAGTATTACATCTTATGTTACCCAATACATTACGATATTTCATTTAAAACGTCAAATACTCTGCAAGCTGCCCCAAGTCGGTCTATAAGTCAATTCACCAATCTTTTCTAAAACTTTAAATGGATTAACAACTTTAGCGCCAATTTACCTTAGACCTTGCTTCTCCAATTTCACCCCAACAAATTAGAGATCGATATTTTCTTCCCTAACAACGCCTCATACGGTTTTATCTTAATGCTAGAATGATAACTGTTATAATACGCAAACCCGCTAAGGTTAATTAAACTTCTCAAGTCGAAGGAAAATCCGTCACACAACACAACCTATTCTTCCAGAATTTGGGTAGTCTTCAAATCTCTTCCTTTCGACTAACTAAATCCTCCAACTCTTAGGATCGGTAACGACTCTCAAAGGAAACTTCAAAAGATAAGGTTCCTATTTGAATGACGCAACACAAGTGTAGCTACTCCCGAGTAGAGGATAAGAAAATCCCACTTATCTAAGTTAGATTCCCCAAAGCACACATTATCACTTTCCCATTTCGCATAACACTACACCCTGATCTTCCTTTAAATATACACTTAAAATTTCACAAGATTCTCACGTCCACTAGGTAAGGTAAGAGCCAACCTATTTTTCCATTACTAACAATATGATTCATCCTTATTACATCCTACACCATTTATACTTCCTTTAGAGTCACTAAAGCAACGACTCTACAATTCTTAAGAATTTCTTAAATTTCTTTGGTAGTACTTGCTAACTCAAAGATCACGGACTCAACCTCACAAGATCCTTGGTAACATCCGAGCTTAAGACTATAGAACCCAAAATTTGTAATCCTCTCGAGCTAACTCATACTAGCTAAACTTTGCATACAAGGATTCTTCACAAGGAATAATTAACCCAATTCTCAAATTATTTTTACGATCTTCCCGGAACTTTAATTAACAAAGAGATCATCAATTCTAATTACCCTAAAGCCATCAAAATAAGAATTACGATTACCGCTTATCCTACTCGTAACCAACACAAGAAATATACCGACGGGAGCACATTTACCAATTACTCACCTAGCACATAAAATTTTGGAAAAGACTCCTATGCGGGTCTAGCATATACCAATTACTCTTCACATCTTAATTCAAAACTTTCACCTTATATACCCACATGTAACCAGAATTTCACATTTAAGGTTCACCTATAACAAATACCAGTATAAGCAATTTAGGCATGGAAAAAGGAGACTCACCTATTAGGATAGTCTATCATTATACAACAACTACTTAACCCTCCAGGTCAAGTATATCTCAAAATCATAAATTGATAATTATACTAATTCAACTGGCAATACATGCTCAGCCATAACCACATCACCATCGTGGTAAACGAAAGAAGGTTCGAGGTATTCTCTCATAAGAGCGAATCCTCTAACAATAAAACAAATTTTCAACAATGTATGTCACATATAAGCAAAATGTGATGCCAAATATAAATGATATGCAACAGGATCTATAAAACATGACCCCTAACCTTTGAGACAGGGAATATACCTCTAGTGACCTCTGAGGGATCTATCTCTCCTGAACCCGAAACGCACACTCGACCACAGACCCTCTCTTTCGGTTCCTTTGTTATCTCTTTTGATACCACCTCTTTGACCCTTTGGACCGGCACCCGAAGCTAACCTCGACGAAATGCGGGACAATTTTTCTTGTAGTGCCCCGCTCCTCCACAATTCAAACATTTCCCTTGCTTACTCCAACACCTGTCTTCAGTGTGACCCATCTTCTTGCAATATTTACACATCATCCCATACTGTTTGGGTACTGGCCTAGACGAAGAAGCTACCACAAGTTTCTCTCTCATCCTTCTGAAGTTAAAGCTCTTGGGCGATCTCCAATGACTTTGGATCCTTGTCCTAGATACTTTGGCTTATCTCCAATCTCACCTTCCAATTTCCCACTATTTTCCTCCATACCATTCTCGATCTTATAAGCTCTCTCTAAGACTGTCTGATAATTGGTGAAGCTATCAATCCCAAATTTCTTCCTAAACTCAATCCTCAAACCTTTTATAAACCTATGAACTCTTTTCGCTTCATACGATACCAAATGAGGGCAACTTCTAGCTAATTCCTCAAACTCGATTACATGCGATTCACCGTCATGATCCCTTGTTCTAGTCCTAAGAATTCGACCTCCTTCTTGTCCCTTGTAACCATCGAAACGAAATAATCCTCGAAGCTGTTTGGTGAAATTATCCCAAGTGCGGGCGTATGGTCCCGCTCCCAACTTCCCTTCAATATACGCCACCACCGATCGGCTAAACCTTCACATTTAAACACAGCATACCTAACTTTCTCCTTGTTGGGACTTCCTATAACCTCAAAAATCCTATTCATTTACGCTAACCATTTTACGCCTTTAACGGGTTCAGACCTCCGTTAAAGCTCGGGGGGTTCATCTTCACAAATCTTTCCAATCCATCACTTTGACATCCTTCATGTTGATTCGGAACTGATCCTCTAGTCTCCATATCTGTACAAACTTCCTGAATAATTTCATCATCCCTTCATTACGAATTTCACCTATATCCATATCTCCTTCAATTTCTAGAACCTTCCGCCGATCATCCTTGCTTCCGGCCATTAGAACGAACTCCTGCATAAAACACTCGACGTCAATTTCCACACATTCCCCCTTAGTTTAGACATCTACCCTTGACCTCTAAACTAAGCTCTGATACCAACTGTGAGCACCCCAACCCGGGACCTAACACGTGTCCCGAGCTAAGGGAGCTCAAACTAAGAAAAACCATCTCTTTTTTCAAAACATTTATTTGCCTTTAAAAGAAAACCATCTTTCAAACTTACAATTTTAAAATCAATTAGTAATATCTCTACTTAGAGGAAATCCAACCATAATTTTAATAAACCGATATCTGATCAAATACATTGGAAACCTTAATTAACATCTGTTTAACAAAAGGGCTTTCCATACAAAATATAAAAGAGGAATACTTAACAAATACTCCTAACAACCCACTCCTATACTTAACTTGTCAAGCCCCAAAAGCAAAGTCCACAATGATACCCCGGCCTCACTGGTTCGGGTCACCTGTCTCGGAATCTAAAACAGTAAAGGGAGAGGGGTGAGAATAAATCTCAATGAGCTATTATGGATGCAGCAAGATGCCATACAAGATGCAACACGTAGCATGGCAACACTTAACACATTATGAAAGCGGTAAACACCTTACATTACCTCATTTTACTCTTTTCCCGTACGAACAATGAGTCGTATAACGTGGGAGTAAAACTCCACTCTTTGGTGAAGCCCCCATGCACATTCACCGCTTATAGGTCTCATACCCCAGAGATCCATATAAGAAAAACGGGATACATATATGACCCTATATTTAGAGTATCATATACTATCATCGCCATGCAGAGAGCCGTTGGCTTCATACGAGCATTCCCCCGATTTCTCCTAATCGCAGCGGTATGTAAAGGCTACTTATCGCTCGTACAAGAGCTTGCCACGGCCCCCACCCCTGTGGCCACAGAGTGGGGAAGGGTCACCGGTATGACGAACCTTCAATCACTTATTGAACAAATCAATAATTGATTGAGATCCCTCATACCCACCCGAACATAAACACGCTCAAGCACATAATAGATACTTGAGATAATCCACAAAACGGGATAACAATATAATAACATGGTAATGCATACTCATGTAATCCACACCATAGTGCAACACCCATATAATACACTATGCATTATAATATAACAACATGGTAAAGTATACTCATGCCAATCAATTTCATCAATGAATATAATTTCAAGTAAGGTATCCATATAACCACATAATCCACGCCGGGATACAATATAACAATACCAAATAATCCACAAAGGGGATAACCATACAACCACATAGTAAACATATCCACACATTAGGAATCATAACAACGTATCAAATATTCCACACTTGGGAAGCCACATAACACTTGCCAAATAATCCACACTTAGGATATTAAGGTAACCATATAATCAATAATTCCACAACTCGGAATAACAATACCACAAGGTGATACATACCCATTACCAATTAGTTCAATAGTGAAACCTATGGCTTCTACACCATTGCAACTGTTCACTAAAGATAAGGAGTGAGGCGCCTATATATCATAAACCACTCTTACATAGTCATTATACGACCTTGAATAACCTTAATTAAAGTTCAAGTTCTGTTTCCCAAATTGGAACTATTTTGGTGAAGTCACAAATCAAACCTATCAACCATTTTCGGGGCAATATTTAAACTACTTCCACAATTCCATTTTGATCACTTAAGATGTCATTGAGTAGCCAAAGTATTCTACTTTAATCTAGGTTAAAGAGATTTCATTTTGGTTCGAGTTTGATTAGGTTTGAGCAGCTCTAAAATTGATACTTTGAAACCAGGCCAGGGCACGACTCGTCCCCCAGGGCACGACTCGTGCCCCCTTGACCTTCCCCTGAATCTGGCGTCCCCAGTAAGGCACGACTTCCCTTTATCCCTAGTCACGACTCGTCCCCCATCCAAGGCACGACTCGTGCCACAGGGCACGACTCGTGCCCTGAACCCAGAATTCTGAACAAGGCTGGAATTACCTATGTAGCTATACCAATTTATCCCAACCCAAGATTCCTCTATTTTGTGAACATAAAAAGGTTTACTAACTTCATCCATATCATTATAGATCATTTAAATCTCCCAAAATAATATCAACCTAGGTTACTCACTCTTGGATTTACTACTCATTCAACCATCACAATATCACATTTCACACTTAGTTTCTAAATCTTGTTCAATCCACATTCTTACATTCTTAATCAACCTTTATGAGCAATACTATCATTCTATAACATTAACTAATTCCCCATTTCCAAGAATGTTTTCCAAGGTATCAAACAACCATTTTAATAACAACCACAACATCAAATCATTTATGAGCATACAAAGAAAAGAAGTCATAATAACTCACCTTTGGATTTTATAAGGAAATGTTGATCTTTCTAGCTAGATGACTTCCTCTAGGTGATCCAACTCCAATGGTGCTCCTAGACTTGATTTTTGGTGAAGAAATGCTTGACTTCAAGGCTTGGGCAAAGAGGACTTCAATGGAGGTTCTCTCTATTTTCTCTAGGTTTAAGAAGAAGGATGGATGAAGGAGAAGGAGGTAATGTGAGGAGGGTAAAGGAGGGGGGGAGGGGCCGGATATGGGGGGAAGTAAGAGGAGGGGATGGAGGTGCCACTTGGCATGCTAGGAAGGAGCAAGACCAATGGCCCCCCTTCAAGAACTTTAAAAAAACCCATGGCTTTCATCCTTTTTTATTTTAAAATAAATCCTTAACCCAAAATTCATCCTACTCAAATAACCTCCTTGCACTATTTATCTTATTTCCCTTTTTATTATTTCCCCAAATTTCTTTATTTAATATCCAATAAATTCTCAAAAGATTCCAATCTTACTACTCACCCAATTTATCTTAATTTACGAATTTAAAGACATGATTGAACACAAAAAGCTAGCATAAATATTAAAAGCATCTAATATAATATTAAAAATAAATGCCTAGGGTTGGGGTCGTTACAATAGCAGTGTAAAGGTCATATCTTTACATCATTTCCTCCATATAAAGATGCCATAGTCGGATGTCCCTTTAGAAATGGATGAACCTAAGCCCCACATCTTCGATCATCACTTGAGACGAGCATAAATGTCCCTATCAAGCTCGAATCGTCTCAAGATGTAGGATTGATGGGCAAAGGTCCTTCCTTTCTAAAGAGTCTCATTCTTGGACTATAAAAAGAGGTGTCCCTATTTCGATCACATATAACCAAAGGTCAGTTAATGATGATCGTAAGTCCAAGATGAGCACGGGATCAAAGTCCCGAACATATCAAAATTCAAGGAATTCCGAGTGATAACCAACTCATGGTTTATACGTCCGGAAGACAACTTGACACATTCCCTCCTTTTCAAATCACACACACACACGAAAGCACAAAAGCAAGCACGAAAGTTGGATCTTGAAAGACTTGCTTCGGCAAGGCTCCTTGGGTGAACGCCAAACGTTCTTCCCAAGGGGTAACTTAACATCCGGACCCTAATCCTTTTTTTTTCAAAGTTTTGAGAAAATCAAAATGGCATGGCGACTCCGTTTTTCAATTTAAACCTGATGTCTTCAAACCGATGTGAAGCGGTGACCCCTTACACGAGAAAGCGGTTCAACACAAAAAACGCCGCAATCTTGGGCACCACATTCACAACAACTTCAATTCCACCCACCGTGACTACCATTCATCTCCACCACCCACCGCCGCCACTTCCAACCCTACCACCTTCTCCGGCCACTCAGGCCCGTCTCAATAATTATAGGGGCATGTGCTAAATGTATATATTGGCCCCTTATATATATATATATATATATATATATATATATATATATATATATATATATATATATATATATATATATATATATATAAATTCAATTTTAATATTTTTATTTTAGTTGTTTTTTGAAACCCTTTATTTCTACTGTACAATTTAAGATGTCAAAATAATAAAAAAAAATACAGTTGATGAGGTAGGTCATAGGTGGGTTTTAAAAAGAATGAGAAAAAAAAAAGGAGAAAATAACAACACCAAGGTTTGAACCGGGTACATTGGGACAAAAGATACATATGCTACCAGCTTGGAAAACTAAGACGATATGTTTCATTTCAACAATAAAAATATACTCCCTTCGTCCCAACAAGTGCTTCACCCTTTCGCAAATTATGAAAATGGGAGGGAAAAAAAATGTTGTGAGTGTAATTTGAAAATAGGAGAGAGAATTAGTGGAGAGAATAGTAAATTATAATGGTGTTGTGAGTATTAAAATAATGTAGGAGAGAGAATGAGTGGAGGAAATAGTAAAGATTCTTTGCCAAAAAAGGAAAGGTGAAACTTCTAACGGGACGCCCTTTTGAATAATTAGTGAAGCTTTTATTGGGACGGAGGGAGTATATTATTAAATTTTGGGCCATGTCTTAGGAGTAGTGATAAATATGAGGCCCCATAAGATATGGAAAAATTTTCCTGGGCCCTTTCGTCCAGATTTTTTTTCTCTTAAAGAATTTTTTTTGTAAATCTCAAATAAAGAGTTATCCTCAGATTCAAATTCCACAGACACCCCTAGGCTCTCTCTCTTCTCCTTCCCCTTAACTTCATTTATCACATATCTCTCTCTCTCTCTCTAAAAATCACGCACACATACTCAAACTTTTCTCTCTTCCCTTCGTCTCTCTCCCAACCATCTCTGGCCGGCGACGACGATCTCCGGTGATGGCGTTTCTCTTCTCCTCCCTTCATCTTTTCTCCAAATCATCTCTTCCGTCTCTGGAGCGCGCACACACACACACTTACAAGCCTCAACCTCTTGATCTACTCCGACATCATATCTCTCTGGCGGATCTCGACTTCTACGGCAACGACTCCACGTATGTCGATCTCAAATCTGGTTGCTTTTCAGAAATTCAAATATACAGAACCGACTTGCGGATATTGAGTTGTCTACAACTCTATTAGGCTTCAAAGTATTCCACAGAAATATAGTAAGGTAGCCGCTTAGTTTTCTCCTCTTCATGATTGCATTTAAGAAAATGATGAGGGGGTTGTATATGTAATCATACAGAAAAACCAACTAAACTCGTTTGTGCTACCTTTTTTTTTCTTTCTTTTTTTTTTTTTTTGTATTATACACTCATGACTCATCTTAGACTGTGGCTAATTCAGTCACTAAACTTGTTTGTGCTAACCTTTTTTTTTTCTTTTTTGTTAATATTGAAAATTTTGATTTTTTTTTTGTTGAAAAAATTGTCTTTGATGACGCAGGAAACAATCTAGATCAGCCTTAGTCCAGCAATAGGTTGATCTCCAGCAACAATTACCTGAAACCACGAAAAACGACTAGCCGGAGTGGTCTCCAACTAAGACCCTCCGGCGTGATGATGAGAAGTGGTGTTATGAGTTTGTATAAAACTGTATAGAAATAACGTAATCTCAAGAAAGCCAAGAAGACAATACCTTTTTATGTTGGATGTAGCCTGGTATATATAGGAGTGGTGTAGGATCATAATGAATCCCTTAAATCGTAGAGACAATGCAGGCGTAATGATCTCCGTGATTGTAGGAGACGGTTACAGATTGAGTCGTAGATAGACGCACGTTTCTGTAGGTCGAGGTCTCCTGAGTATTCGAGGTCGACCTGACTTTGTGTCTTGGTCAGGCGAATATTGTTCAAGTTGATGATCGTATATCGGACGAAGCTAGGTCGGGACCAAGGATGGTCGGACAATGAGCTAGGTCGACTGATTTTTATTGTTGGGCCGTTGGAGTAGTAGCAAAGAGATTGGCTCATTCAATAGCAGTGTCTTTGTGATGTCTGATATGGCGGGCTTCGTTAGTTGGGCCTGGCCCGTCACTTTTATTTCGTTCAGTGACCCCCAACTTTCTGAGTTGACTTTGTCGACCAGGAAGTTATGAAAAATTTACTTGATGACTTGCTTTGCTCGCTGTTGGAGGTCGACTGGGTAGACGTAGGTCGCTCTCGACGATTGATTTTTGGCAGTTGGATATGATGTTTAATGCGCCGTAATTCTCGCAATAATGGTATGGTTCTGACGATTTGACAACTGCCTTGGGAACCGCTGCGGAGCATTTACTCTGACAAGGGAACGATTATGTCCCCCACTCTTTACAATTCAGGTAAGGATTTGGAAACATATATAAGGAATGATTTCTTTCCTTTTAAAACTTTACCATCTTCAAGCTCTCGAGCCAGCCAAGAACAAATAGCAAGGAACGTGATTTTCTGGTGCAATTCGTCTTTCCGTTTCACCGTTGTGCTTCGTTCTTCCCCAATTTGACAAGGTACCCTTCAATTTCTCTTCATTAGGTTTATTTTTAAGCTTTCCCCATTATTCCGTCACGGCCACAACCTTTGGCTTCGAGCTAGGTGTTAGGTATGGGTATAACTCCATAAACCTTAGGATTCATAAAAGGCTAGAGGGTCCATGGAGAGAATTGACCAGAGAGGAGTGCATTACCATTCTAGATAGGTGGAGTTTGTTCTATGGTGAGGTAGGGTTTCCAACTTGTGAGAGTATGGGGGATTTGGAGGCGGATGATCCACGGATTATTCGTATACGTCAACCGAGCCAAAAGAGTCAACCCCTAGCCATAGGTAACACTCTCTCTCCCTAAACACTCGTTTCATCTCGGTTTACGCGCCAGTCGCTACAACCGTGTCGGTCTAAAGTCATTGAAATGTAGACGTCACCGTCGACGGGGTCCGATACGTTTTAGTCCAAGATCCTCTTCTCTCCCGTAAGAGAAGTAATCTCGGGTTAAAACGGCGTTCCAGCCCCGTTCCTTTACTTTTATGTCATTTAACGGTTCGGATCGTTTGATCCGTTGAATGTCATTTACATTACGCAACTTTATAGTCCGAACCGTTCGGTTCGTGATAGTCATTTACAATTCCGGATCGTTTGATCCGTTGAATGTCATTTAAATTACGCAATTTTACAAGTCCGAGCCGTTTGGTTCGTTGATCGAACCTTTAAAATCCGGATCATTTGATTCCGTCGATACCGCATTTTAAATACTGTTATTTACAAGTCCGAGCCGTTTGGCTCGTGATAGTATTTACTTATCAAAATCCGAGTCGCAAAACGATTCGTCGATCGCATATCATTTAATGCTTTTTCCCGTAAAATCGCTAACAATGTAATGCCCGGTCCAAAACCGGAGTTCGAGTTTCAAAACGCGCAAAGTGACGTTTGACATCCAAACGATCATCTTTAAACTCAAAACCCGACGTTTGACATTCAAACGCTCTTTTCTTAAAAGTCAACATTTGACACTTAAGTTAAAGATTCAAAACTCGTTACTCAAACCACTTTTCCAAAAAACTCCAAAACAGACGTTTACTACTAGAAACTGCACCTTTACCGACGGAAATTTCCGTCGGTAAAGCTAGAAATCCGTCGGTAAAATATCTTTAGCGACGGACCGAGTCAGCCGGATACCATCAGTAATATTTGGTTGGTAATACCGACTGACAGACCGTCCGTCGGTAAACGCATTTTACTGTCAGAAATGGTCCGTCGATAAAGGAATCTGCCGGCCGATGATCGGCGTTATCGGCGGAAAGATTACCGACGGAATAATCTGTCGGTAAATAATGCATAATTTCCGATGGACTTAACCGTCGGTAAATCTATTATCCGTTTTATAAAAGAATTTACCGACATAAATGTCTGTCGGTAAATTGCACAGAATTTTAAAAAAAATTACTACATTTAAAAAACCCCCGCAACGTCTTCAATCACCAAAATACCAACATTTAAATACAACTCAATTAAACATTCACTAAAAACATAAAAATCATCAAATTCAACATTCATCAAATTCTCAAAACTAACATAAAAACTACTTAAATTTGATTACAAGTCAAATAAAAACAGGTTTAATGACCACGACTAAATGAAACATGCATACATCTTGTAAGAATGATTATTCAGGGGGGAGGGGAGAGTGATTGAAGATTTTGAGAAACCTTGCAGCCTCAATCTCGCTGTCAAACAATCCAAGATAGATGTACCTACAACCAAATAGTCAGCATTATCAAGACCATAGAATGTGAGAGTAACAATGTAAGTTTACTTCAAATAAACATCTATGACATGATTTCAACGGCAATAACATGTAGACAAACTAAGTGGTAGTTCATATCTTCAGCATTTCTATAAACTGCAAGAAACTAACATAATAATATTAAGATCAGTGTGTATCAGAAGAGCCAAAACTCACATATAAAATACTCCCTCTGTCCCTAAATGAATGTCGATTTTCAAGAAATTTTTGTCCCAAAATGAATGTTATTTTTTAAAGTAACTTTGTCCCTAAATGTTTTTTACCAATTTCTTTACTAGTCACTTTATATTTGCAAATCTAAATGTTTGGAAAGTGAAAAACAAGAATATTTATGCATCTTTATCAGTAAAATTATAAAAAGCACACATTTTCAAGGTGCCCCTTAAAATGAAATTTCGACATTCATTTAGGGATGGAGGGAGTAAGTTATAATTTCTTTCATAAAAAGACAATGAGTTAAAATCTATCAGATGTGGACGACCAAGTAGACTGTCATGATCTGAGAACAAATGAGTGAAGAAAGATAATAATAGCATAAAAGTTGGTGACAAACCTCAGGCGACAACAAGATTAAAGCAGGGAAACAATGAGTAGCTATAGCCCGAAGTAATGAGAAAAACTTGAGGCGATGCTCTGGGTAGTCTTCAAAATTCTTAGTAATCATCTGAAATCAAACACCATATGTCAAGCAATTAGACAAGATAAAACAGTTGCAACAATTTAATGGAAAACATGGAACAGGATGGCATAGTTCTTCTCAATTCTCACACATAGCTTACTATGTTTAACATGTAAGTCTCTCGTTACTCAATAACTTTCACCAGTAAAGGATAAATTTCTTGATATCATTTCACGATTTTCAGAAGAAAAAAAAAACAGAAGCACATAGGCGCATCCAATCATTAAAATCAAACAACTCGGACTGAGCAAAAATAGAAAATTGCAGTTGGGGAAAAAAATATACAGTATGAACTTATGATATAAAATACAAGATTGTTCACACGGAGTCATATTTAAGTTAGTTCGCTTCAAATATACGAGGAACGTATCATTGCACCCTTGTATAGGGTCATATACAGACAAACCACACATCTCCCCCATTGGATAGGGTCATATTTAAGTTAGTTCGCAAACAAAATTGAGTTTTATTCTGACCTCTAGAGTACATTGGAAAACAGCTTCAAATATACGAGGAACGTATCATTGCACCCTTGTATCAACACTTAACAAAGAAAAGAGAAGGTGAACAGTAGACCAAGAAAACACTATAACAGCAAAAAGTACACTACATCATTTTGTTATGGAAAGTTCCACCAATTATTCTTAGTTGAAGGATAATTATATAGGCTAACAGGCATTAAGCAATAAACAAAAATGGTATGGGACAAACAACATACTTGTTTATAATTGTAGCAAAAAGTGACAACACTTCCGATTCTCTAGCATCTGGCAAGTTACGGGCATAATCACCAAGAACATGATCCATCATTGGTGGCACAAACTGCTTTCCAATTTAATGGTGTTACTTATTTGAAATTCAATCCTCATAACGTGATTATTGTGCATAATAACAAAAATCTTACAACAAGGCATAAATGACAGCACCCATGCCATAATGTCCCATCCTGTAATATACGTAAGAAGTAACAGAAATGAGAGTTTTTAAAACTACCAAGTACTTTGAGTTTAAGAAGAGAAAGGAAAAGGGAAAGCAATTTGTTCACCATCAACGTTTAGAAGCAGATAGAGGATTGCAGAAGTCCATAACAGTGGACTGCAACAGAACAAAGACAGTTATAGCATTGTCTTAAAGCTATTACCCCCTCTGTCCCTAAATGAATGTCGAAAAAAGTTTTAAATTTGCTCTTGATCAAGAGCAAATTTGAAACTTTTTTCAACATTCATTTAAGGACGGAGGGAGTAACAAACAACAAAACACGGCTTATAAGATTGTAAAATGAAGAGTACCTGATTCCCACAACGACCTTAAAGTCGTCTTCTAAAGATCGCTTGATATACTTTTGAAAGTTAAACTTACTTCCAGGTGCTAAATGAACCTACAAGAGGGAGTTAAACAATTATGGGTAAAAAGCATAAAAAGGAGGGAAGGTTCTTGGTCTTGTGGTTATACTCACAGATAAGAATCCGTGGCGCATGGACAAATAGTCAGCTCTAGTGACAGACCTGAAGAATTGCCGAAATAAACATACCTGGAAAGATATGCCCGGAATGATCAATTATAGATGTCTTATCTAAAATGAGTGTGATGGCTTAAATTTAATAGTTCTTACAAAATAAAAGACGGCTTTTGCTTTGGTCCAAGCAGCATTGTGGTCTTTCACGAAGGACGTCTCGTGTGTAAGACTGAACCTCTTAGGCTCTACGAGGATGCGTGCAGGAGAAAGAAAAGAGAGAAAGTTATGTAAGTTTATTGTACACTACTAATGTAACATATTGAGAACATGAAACAATAAGATGATGCAATTTAGTGAAGCGATGATTAGTATTTATCATTACCATTCGTCTCTTCCTGCATAGTTTCTCTTTCCCAAAATTTCCACCCTCGGATCTGCATAGAGGAAATAAGAGTACCATAACAAAGATTTAAGTAGCTATATACCAAGACATGAAAGACCGACTTCAAACATGGAGAGCATATTTATTTGATCTTCTCTATGAGTTGAGTTGCTCTTCTTGTTACAGCACACACGCACACACACGCTTGAAGTTAACTCCAAACCCCCAAATCTAACCAACTCGATCATGAAAAATGAAAAAAATATATGTTATATTTAACAAAAAGAAAGTTGTTAAAACAATCTAACCTTCAGTCTTCCAAGAGTCATTGTTGTGGCACTAGATATAACATGAAACACTGCCAAGAAGAATATGAAGATGTGTAGCTGATGTAAACCATTGATGGATATGAGTGGCACGTACCCCTATGACAAGAAATGCACAAGTTTAGATAGCTTAATCCCATACCTAATCAAATCAAGCAGACTGAGAATTTAACTTAAAGGAAAAAACCTCAGTTGAAGGAGCTTTGTGTTCTCCATCTGGTGCTTGATATTTATGATGGCTTGGACATGGCAACATGGTGTTTGCATATTTTTCGGGAATGCAGACGGAAGCTATGTAGTTCTGTCCAAATGTCAGGAGAAGGGAAATGAATCCGAGCACCATAAGTTCTGCAAGCAGGTCCTCACAAAGTGAAAATAGGCCATTGAAAGCTAGATTACAAAAAAGAAAATGTGGATGGAGGAGATGACAAAACTTACCGCCTTTAACCTTTTCCAGTGCTTCAACCGAAGCATTTTTGTTTCTCTTTTCAAACCACTGCAGAAAATAAGAGAGCATCATTCATATATGTGCAGATAAACCAAACCAACAACATAAACACAGATGGTTTTTAATTTTTAGTTTCCAAACCATAAGTCAGAATTTGCATTAGTTAATAATTCTTTGCTTCAGGATACGTAAATCGTGATGGGGATTACATTTCTTGAAAAAGTCTCCGACTTTGACAATAGCATGATTAGATTCTTATCAACAGTAGAACAATTAGCATTCACTAAAAAGCTTACTAGTTTCAACAGATAATCCCAAAAAAGGAAAGGGCAAACAAATATCAATTATCAAAATAGGGAATCCTTACCGAACCCAAAAAAGAAATTGCACAATTATTTATCACCAACATTGCAAATTAAGAAAGCATCAAACCAAAACTCCGACCTGAATAACAACGAAAATAGGTTCATACTGCTTGAAAACCAGGTCAGTAGGCTTATCACCTGGTTTCTCAGCCTCTTTAACAAGAACAGCTCGGCTAATCACATAACAAACAAATTACAACAAAAATTGGCTAGTTTTGAATCAACTAACTACCGAATTACAGCTAAAATTGGCTAGTTTTGAACCAAACAAGATAGTGAAATTAAACATGTATATACTGTTTAACGCATACCTGACTCTGTTGGACGGGATTCAAGCCAGAAGAGGCGGCCGTGGGAGTCGATTGCAGTGCCTCCTAGACGCTTATCGGCGCCGGAGACGACGTCGGCGGTAATAGGGGACTTCCAGGAACCGTAAGGTGCGGTAAGCTTGTCAACAGTTGGAGGAGTGGGTGTGGATGAAGCCATTCTTTTGCAGGTCTGCTGTCGAGGTTGAATGACGATGAGTAGTCTAGCGAGACCGAATGGGGTAGCGAGTGAGTGCGGCTATGGCTGAATATGCCATTTTCCTTTGGTGCGCTTAGTTCACCACACTATCATCACGGTCATCGCTGCCGTCGCGTTGATTAGAGGAGAAATGACGAGAAATTGAAAAGTGGGTGTTGCTGAAATTGGGGGAAATGAGAGGGAATTTTGGGATTATAGAATGGAGATTAGGGATTTGGGTTCGGAGAGATCTAAGGGAAGTTATGCATGGAGGCGATAATGGAGTGACGATTGTAGAGAGAGAATGTGAAGATGGGCTTCACAGGAGGGGGAGAGAGAGAAGGGGTAAGCGATTAGGTTTAGGAGGGAGACACCAGTTGAATTTATACATCTATTTACCGGCGGAATTGGTCCGTCGGTAACCGTTTAAGCGGTCCGTCGGTAAAATTCCGTCGGTAATTAGCCAGTTTCTAGTAGTGGTTTGTCATTCAAACGCTCGTTTTTTTCAAAAGAATCACAAAATCAACGTTTGACATTCAAACGAAGATTAAGCTTGTCATTCAAGTCCCCATTTTCAGAATGCAAACACGCACACACACACACACACACAATTTCGAGAAAGGTAGAAAGACTCGTCATACGAGGCGTTTCGGGTGATCTCAATTCATACACCTTATGATATTTATCTTAAGATAATTTTACATTCTAGTACTATATCCATTGTTATGGAACAAAGCGAGGACTAGCACTTTGGTAGCCTCAGTTGTCGCAATGAAAATGTTATGCACGAGTCTTCCATGCGTCGGGTTGGAGTTGTAATGATTATAGATAATATCATAAAAACCTGCTTCTTGTCCAATTTCTGTTTCAGAAAACGTTTCTGGAAGAAACCATGTCAATCTCAATAGTGTGTTCTTTGACGAATGGCTGAGTTTGCAACTTTTCTTCTGTATCAGATTGACCAGAGACTCCATAGAATGGACATAATCTTTGTTCATTCTTATCCATCTCTTATACGCCTCTATTGATTCACAAACTGTTTTGTAAACCTCTTAAAACAGTCAAAACAACCCCCTAAATATCCATGCCGCTACAAAGTCAACTCATATTCTTTGTAGATTCTTGGACCATACCTGGATGAAAAGAACTACAAAAACCAATTCTTGATAGCTCTTTTGTTCAAATTTGAATCAAACCAACATGAAGAAAACACATAAACCCTTTTGGATGAATTATCGAATTGGGGAAGTATATGTATATGACTTATGATTAGAGAGAGGATTTGGGATGGGATTAGAGAGAGGATTTGGGGTGGGAAATTTAGGTGACTTGAAAGGATGAACAGAAGGCAGTGTCCTTTTGTATGTTATGTTCATTACTTTTAATCAGTTCATATGTCAAGTTTAACGGTCAACCAAATTCTTGTTCATAACTATGATACATCTTTTTTCATTGTCACATACAGAATTGGGGTTTCGGAAGTACGAAAGAGTATCCCGAGAACCAATCAACCATCAGGTATAAAGACTTCTTGCTGGCGACAGCTTCATGCCATGTTGTAGGAGTGGAACAGGATACTTCAACAAATAAACTCGCTGCATATATTCTTGGAGCAATGACTCCCCATATCCAGTTTTATGCCTTTATGGGCAAAAAGATCCAGTCCCTCGAGGCCAGTGGAAGCAAACACCCGTACAATGTTTGAGTGCGTTACTGCACACACCATTGCCTAAGGGTTAGATTCTTGCATCGTACATTTTCACACTTTAATAGTCAAATTTGGATGATTTAACTTGATTAGTCCTTCAAATCAGGTGTGTACTTTCCATAATTTCTGGATTGATACGCTATCTATGCCGCTATCTAACCAAGAGCAAAATGTCATACATCAGCTCTATGATCGAGCTATGAAGCTTGAATTAGATTTCTTCTCTTCTCAGCCAATGGTGCAAAATACAGTTACACCTCTGATGCAGCATAATTTGTCAGAACATGGACTCCTAGTGTTTTGTGAGTTCAATATGACGTGCTCGATAGAAGATTCCTCGGACAGGAATTCCCAAAGGAAGTATTCTTAAAGCTGATCAAGTGCAATCTCAAATTGCTCGGATCATGCAAGATGAGCTGAGAAGCACATGGAAATTGCTTTCTAAAATGTACGAAGAAGAGTATGAAGAATGCACCAAGAAAATACTCGCTATCGAAAAAGGTATTCCAGTGACTATGATTCTTGTGCAATAGTCTTTCAGCAAATAATGGTAAGAATTACATTTGTACCGAAGAATTTATTTTTACGCAGATGAGAGATTTAACTATACTGCACCGAAGAAATCGCTTGAAAAACTTTCAGAGTGTGAGAAATGTGCCAATACAAGAGTTATTCAATCTAGGATACTTTGAAGGTATAAAATCTAAGGATGTAAAATGTGCTGGTGAGAGACTTGTATTCCAAGTTGGCTGCATGGATTTGTTCCAAAGCATTACCACAAGTGAAAATACAGCTGCAAGGATGCACATCATATCTAAGTGTTGGTCTGGTGATCTCATCAAGTCAGCCTTTTCAACAGGTACCTTCCATACTGATATACTATACAAGATTTCTATTGATCAACATAATTTTTTTTTAAAAAAAAACTTGCCCCTCCAGCCCCCAAATAAAAGAGAAACGCAAAGAAATGAAAAAAAAAGTTTTTTTAAAAAAAAAATTTATGTTGATCAATAGAAATCCTGTATAGTATCTCAGTATGGAAGGTACCCGAAGAAAAGGCTGACTTGATGAGACCACCGGACCAACAGTTAGATATGATGTCCATCCTTGCAGCTGTGTTTTCACTTGTGGTAATGCTTTGGAACAAATCCATACAGCCAACTTGGAAAACAAGTCTGTTACCAGCACATTTTACATCCTTAGATTTTATACCTTCAAGTATCCCAGATTGAATAACTCTATTATTGGCACATTTCTCATACTCTGAAAGTTTCTCAAGCGATTTCTTCAGTGCAGTATAGTTAAATCTCTCCTCTGCGTAAAAATAAAGACTTTAGTACAAATGTAATTCTTACCATTATTTGCTGAAAGACTATTACACAAAAATCATAGTCACTGGAATACCTTTTTCGATAGTGAGTATTTCCTCGGTGCATTCTTTATACTCTTCTTCGTACATGTTAGAAAGCAATCTCCATGTACTTCTCAGGTCATTTGACATGGTTTGAGCAATTTGATTTTGAGATTGCACTTGATCAGCTTTAAGAATACTTCCTATGGGAATTCCTGTCAAAGTGTGTGAGGAATCTGCTATCGAGCACGTCATATTGAACTCACAAAACACTAGGAGTCCATGTTCCGACAAATTATGCGGCAGCAGAGATGTAACAGTATTTTGCACCATTGTCTGAGAAGAGAAGAAATCTAATTCAAGCTTCATAGCTCGATCATAGAGCTGATGTACGACATTTTGCTCTTGGTCAGATAGCGGCATAGTTGCGAGAGGCTAGCGCCTCTCTCGCCCGCCTCGCCGTTTTGGCGCCTTTAGGGGTCGACCGCCTTTTGGTTTTATGGCGGGCTGTTGTGCGCCTTTTAGGCCAGACGTTTCTTGGTTATGGTGAGAGGCGTGAGGAGTTCGCCTTTTGTCAAAAGACATAATATGCGTATGTGTAGTGTTAAACTAGGTCATTTTTGTAATTTTAGTTTCAACAATTTAACTTACCCAATGCGTTGTTTTGGGATAGTATGGAGTAAAGATAACTTGTGGCGTACATGAGAAAGAAAGATATTCATAATTTCTCTTGAGCGATCAAAAGAAAATAAATGTGATAAATAACAAATTAGAACGCCGACAAAGGAGTGGAACAAAAACACTACTAATAACTTGCTTTATTCAAATTTTTAAAGCGAGGTTTGCAAATTTTAATATATTTACTAATTTAATTTGGTTTTTTTCGCTTTACTTTGGGTCTCCTTTGTCATTTGTCATTTGAAATTTTAACTATATTTTATGTTCATCACTAGGTATGGAGTTATACATTTGAAATTATATATTCGAATTCACCTATTTCACGCTTTTAAACGACTACTTGTTTATTGATGTAAACATAAAATGTGTTTTTTGTCTTAGAATTCTCACTTTTTGGTGTTTTAGTTGTGTTAAGTTGCTATTACATTTGAAATTGGGACCTTTATTTAATGCAAAATTCTTGTTCTTAACATTTTTAAGCTTTGATTATTATATTTTACATACTCCCTCCGTCCCATAGAACTTTACTCCTTTACTGTTGAGAACGGAAAATAAGGAATAATGTTATTAAAGTAGGTGTTGTGAGTGGGAGGAGAAAGAATGAGTGGAGAGAATAGTAAATTTGAAAAGTGTTGTAAGTATGACAAGTGGGTCCCATGAATAAAGAAGTATTAAAAAATTTCCTTTTTAGGAAAGTGGGACTTTAAAGTGGGACGCCCAAAATAGTAAAAGGGGTAATGTTTTATGGGACGGAGGGAGTATATATTATTTTACTATTCCTTTTGTTCTATTTTACCACCTTGCTCGCCTTTCGTCCGCCTTTCAACCGCCTCGCCATTCGCCTTTTCTAGGAACTTATCGCCCGCCTCTCGCCTTTCGCCTTTAACAACTATGGATAGCGGCATTGAGAGCGTATCAATCCAGAAATTTTGGAAAGTACACACCTGATTTAAAGGACTAATCAAGTTAAATCATGCAAATTTGACTATTAAAGTGTGAAAATGTACAATGCAAGAATCTAACCCTTAGGCAATGGTGTGTGCAGTAATGCACCCAAACATTGTACGGGTGCTTGCTTCCACTAGCCTCGAGGGACTAGATCTTCTTGCCACTGGATATGAGGAGTCATTACTCCAAGAATATATGCAGCGAGTTTATTTATTGGAGTATCCTGTTCCACTCCTTTAACATGACCTGAAGCTAGAAGTCTTTATACATGATGGTTGATTGGTTCTCGGGATACTCTGTATGTGACAATGAAATAAGATGTATCATAGTTATGAACAATAATTTGCTTGACTATGTTAAACTTGACATATGAACTGATTAAAAGTAATGAACATTACATACAAAAGGACACTGCCCTTCTATTCATCCTTTCAAGTCACTTAAATTTTCCACCCCAAATCCTCTCTCTAATCATAAGTCATATACATACACTTGCCCAATTCGATAATTCATCCAAAAGGGTTTGTGTTTTGTTCATGCGGGTTTGATTCAAATTTGAACAAAAGAGCTATCAAGAATTGGTTTTTGGAGTTCTTTTCATCCGGGTATGTTCCAAGAATCTACAAAGATCGTGTATGAGTTGACTTTGTAGCGGCATGGATATTTAGGGGTTTGTTTTGGCTGTTTTAAGAGGTTTACAAAACAGTTTGTGAATCAATAGAGGCGTATAAGAGATGGATAAGAATGAACAAAGATTATGTTCATTCTATGGAGTCTCTGGTCAATCTGATACAGCAGAAAAGTTGCAAGCTCAGGAGGATGAATCTATTCCAATCATCAAAGAACACACTATTGAGATTGACATGGTTTCTTCCAGAAACGTTTTCTGAAACAGAAATTGGACAAGAAGCAGGTTTTTATGATATTATCTATAATCGTTCATAAGGTGTATGAATTGAGTTGATTACCTTCAAATATGAAACATTTACAGAAAGATCTTCTGCCAACATCCTCATTGACGATTTTGCCAAATCAGTCTCTACCAAGTTTTTAGCCAGTTGTAACCTATAAAGTGAAACATTTCAGCAACTACTAATTTGTAACAAAAAATAAATTATATAAAATACAGTAAAGATTCATTTTTCTTTTGAGCAGTTCACCTTAAACCCTGGTTCTGGAAACCCAATTTTCAAGAAAGCATCAAGAAATGTAGCAGTCCTTCGCCTATTCGACTCCATCAAGATTTAGGTTAATTTCAACTAGAAAAAGCAAAATGAACAAAACAATGAGTTGAAAATTTAATCCCAGTAATCAAAGGCACGATAGGAATAATTATAATTTATGTGTCAAATAGAGGATTATAATTGCCCTAAAACAAAACCAATAATCGCCAAACCAAAAAGAAAAAAAATTGCAATAACAAAAAATCAAGAAATCGTACATACAAATTGATCATGCATTCGAGGACACGAATTTCTTGAGATGCTAAATTTCTGAACGAGCCGAATGGAAGATCCCCGCAGTAAAACGAACTATGAAGGGAGTTTGAAGCACTAAGTTTGCTTCGTTGGAAACCTTGACCCATTGTCGCCTCGCTGTGCTTTTATCTTGATTTTTTGCTTTCGATGAACTAGACGCAGTCGAACTGGAAGCCATTGTTCTTGAATTCTCGCCGTCGCCGGAAATAGAATACCGAATGAATTGGGATGATAGAATTAATTTGCAAAGCTAATCAAATTGCCAAAAACTTATAAAAAACGTGTTTTTTTTAAACAATCAAAAAAACGTGTTTTCTCCAATAGCATATAAAAGGCAGCGCTCTCTCTCCTCTCTCTCTCTACGGATACTCTCATCTCTCTAAACGCAAATCTCCAAACTCCATTGCCGCTCCTCCATTGCCGCTCCTCAGATCATCTTCCTCACCTTCATTCTCCCTCTAAATTAACCGGCGACCTAATTCCGAGAGGGTGGGTGAACAAATCAAAGCATCTAACAAATCCATCTCCGATATGCAATTCTCGACATTAATGGCGAATGATCGGTGTGGAACGGCGGAGTTCAGAATAGTGGTAAATTGCTGCGGCGGTGGAGGGAAATTGGCGGTGAAGGAAGTGAAATTCCAGGCTATGAATGCAGATGGGCTTGGATTGAGTGGTAACGATGGATTGGAAATTATACAGGAAGCCATGGATCGAGGGAGAAAAGGTAATGAAGATGATAAAATCAATTACCAAGATTACTTGAAGATGAGGAGAGAGAATAAATTAAACGAAGATTTGGCCGATGATCTGTATACCTTCTGCTGTTTGTGGGTACAATCTGTTGTTTATAAGGATTAATCAAGTGTCAGTCGGTGATTAATCAAGTGTCCGTTAATGTATAATAGAGTGTCCATTAGTGTATAATTAAGTGCCCGTTGGTGTATAACTGAGTGTCCGTTAGTGTATAATCAAGTGCCCGTTAGTGTATAATCAAGTGCCCGTTGGTGTATAATTGAGTGTCCGTTAGTGTATAATAGAGTGTCAGTAAGTGTGTAACTGAGTGTCAATATATTTTTGAATGTCAGTTCTTGTAATTTTGAATGTCAGTCCATGTTTTTTTGAATGCCAGTTCATATTTTTTTGAATATCAGTAAAAATAATTATCTGTGTTTTTGAGTGCCAGTATATGCATTTTTGAGTGCCAGTAAATGTGTTTTCAAATGCCAGTCTATGTATTTTTGAATGTCAGTGTGAAGAGCGTCAGTTCATGTATATAAAAGTGTCCGTGTAAAAAGTGTCAGTTTCATGTTTATAAAATGCCAGTATGAAATCACTGGTCATTTGTAATATTAACACTAGCATTTATCATATTGTCAGTAATTACAAAAATGCCACCGTTTATTTTGAACATGGTTGCCAGTAATTATAAAATTGCCACCGTTTATTTTGAACAACGCTTTGGAAAACACGTTTTTCCTTATTTTAAGAAAAAACTAGTTTTTTATAAGACCAACTCAATCAAATTGGGGTTTTTCTTTTCTCTGCAGGGATCAAATTGGGGTTTTAGGATTTATGTAGCCTAAATTCTCATTTCTTTTCTTTTCTTTGATATTTGATTAAACTAGATTGACTCCCGTAAAATGTACGGGGCGTTACTATAGATTTAAAAGACAAAAATTGAACTAAGAAAAAAAAATCAATTCGTTTATACATTATGAAATACTTCCTTAAAGATTACATTGTCAGTACATAAAAATTAGAAAACAATAAAATAGGAATAAAAAAATAATCATACGAAATATGCATATCGATACACAATTCTGTAGTATTTTCTCATTTAAAAAAGTAAATAAAACACACGAACATGTTTAGCACATATGAAATACTCCAAGTTATTGAAATTAGTAAAAAAAAAAAGGTGAAGATTGAAAATCTAGTTAAAAAAGGTTGATATTTTATTTCGTTTTGATAAAGATAATTTTTTAAATAAAAACAAAAGATTTGTTCATTCCAAAAGGATAGTACAGTTATCTAATAAAAATTAATATCATTCTTTTTCAAATTTATTAATACTTTATTTACTATGCTTCAAATATTTAAAAAAAAAGAAAAAAAGTAAATAAAATGTTTGATATATCGAACTAAAATAAACACAATAACCATATTACCCCATCTCCCTTACTCCCGTGCGATGCACGGGGCGTTACTATTAAAATAGAAGATCAACATTGGGTAAATATCTACCTTGAATTTTATAAATATTCAAAGCGAAAGATTAAAACAGTAATACAAATATAGTAAAATGGAAAATATATTATCGTATAATTTAAAATATTTATTACAGAAAATTATAAATATCGAACTATGCTTCAAAGATTTTTTTTTAAATAATTAAATAAATTGTTTGATATATCAAAATAAAATAAACCCAATAATCATATTACCCCATCCCACTTATTAAATTGAAACCCAAACCCACATTCATAACACTCCCCCGTGTGTATATATATATATATATATATATATATATATATATATATATATATATATATATATATATCCCACTTATTAAATTGAAACCCAAACCCACATTCATCACACTCCCCCGTGTATATATATATATATATAGATTATTCTTATATTAAATAACCATATATACTTTATAAATACACAACGATTTTATTTTTAAAAATTAAAATATGGCACGGAGGGAAATATCGGAATTGCCCTTAAATAAACGGTTGACACATGTCTGCAATGAAAAAAAAAAGTGATTTTTTTTCTTTTAGATAAAGAGAATTAAATAAAAAAATCAAAATATTTAGTTATACCAAAAGGGTAGTACAGTTATCTAATAAAAATAAATATTATTCTTTTTCAAATGAAAGCTTTCCTTAACTCATGCTCGTACATTTAAAAAAATATGTAATATTTATTTACATTAACTCATTATGAACATAATTATGATATTTATTTTCAATTTAGCTTATTAAATTTTGGAAAGAAAAATAAAAATACTGAAAATACTAAAAATTGCGTTAAATGAAAAAAGTTTCCTCAAACCCTACACTCACTCAACAAACCCTACCCCATCCCACTTATTAAATAGAAACTCAAACCCACATTCATCACACTCCGCCCTATATATATATATATATATCTATATATATATATATATATATATATATATATATATATATATATATATATATATATATATATATATATATATATATATATATATATATATATATGTGTAGATTTTCACATAATGCTTGTTCAGAATATTCTTTTAATACTATTTTGGGAGGGGATAGAGATTAGTACTACTCCGTCTCGTATGTACTCGCTTCGTTCCTAAAATATTGTCCCGTGTATGCGTTTTCGATTATTAAGAAAGAGCTGGCGCTTAGCATGTACGCTTAGTAGATTTGCATTAACATTCGCCTAAGTTTAGAAATGGGACATAGTTTTTGGACAAGTCAAAATAACAAATGGAACAATCTTTCAGGGAAGGAGAGAGTATAATTTTTTTAGTGCCTATTGATAAGTATCATATTCATAAAATCGACAACATTTATTATTACTCCATCCGTCTTATTTGTTTGGCCATGAAAAATCAAATGCGGAGAAACAAAATGAGACAAAGGAAATATTGTATTCACCCTATCCATCTTGTCATACTCACACATTTAATTGTGGGTCTCACTAGCAAATGGGAAAATTATCGCTAATCATTCACCCCAAGTGAAAAGATCAATTAAGACAAGACTTTTGAAATTTAACCAACTAATCCGATATCATAATCAAAATTTCACCTAGTCCTTCGCTACCCAAACTATCCCTTACCCAAAAATAAAAATCCCTCCCTTCTCTCTCTCTCTCTCTCTCTCTCTCTCTCTCTCTCTCTCTCTCTCTCTCTCTCTCTTCTATCACTTTCTCTTTCTACCGCCCCTTCCGTCCAACCTTTCCCTCCCCCACCGACGATCATGTCTACCCTATATCCGGCGACCCATCTCCTCTTCCTCCTTCGACGACTTTCCCACCTTTTTTTGTCAAACTCCAAGCCCAAATCGTAGCCCCCGTTTCTCCTCTCCCGAGTCTGTGACTCACCGGGCCTTTCGAACTCCGGCTAGCGGTGAATCGCCTCCGGCCATCTCTCTCAGCTATCTCCAACGAGGAAAGCATTAGCAATTGATTTCCCATCCCACAAAATCCTAGGTTCCACCTCTTTGTCTCCGATTGACTGCAAATCCAAATCCTAGGCTTTGTACTGTGTGTTTTTCTACTTACATGTTTGGGGCTTGTGTGGAGGGCTTGTTTATGATTAGCCATGAAATATGAAACAAATATTGCCCTTAAAGGTTGTCAAAGTAGAGAGACTTCTTCCTTGATTAAAGTTGCTCAATTCCAGTTTGAAAGCTTGTTCCTATGGGCTGCATTTTCGTAAATTTACATCAATTATTAGGAGTGAGCCAAGTCTCTATCATTATTTTTTCAATTATGATTTTACTGAATCGTAATACTTTGTTTCAATTCATCAACTTTAGTACCTTTAGTTCATAATTTGTCCCCTTCTTTGAAATGAAAGAAAAAGAAATATTTGCTTGTAAGGCGTCTACTTAATATCTCGGTTCAAGTAATAAACAGCTTGTAGTATCCTTAGTTGTTAGTTATTTGGTTATCCCCTCATCTCAATTAAACAAATGGGAGGAAGGTGGTGGCGGAGGAAGAGTTATTTAAGATGGCCCATGATAAATCAGTTTGTAGATTGAATTGAATGGAAATCCACTTTTGACCTCCATGTCAGACTAAAATAACTTTCATATTATAATTTTTTATTTTATTTTTGTGAAACTTTCATATAAACTCCATCAGGAGAACCAATCCCGAAATTATCAAGGAACCAATCTCTGATTGACTGCAAACCCAACTTTAATATTGTTAATATCTTTTATACTCTTTCCATTCCATTTGAATCTTCATCAATTATTCAAATGAGTGTCCAATTTAAAACTTCACTGTTTTTAAATTGACACAAAATTTATTATTATAATAATGAGTGTCCAATTCTGTGAATTAAACAAATATGTCAAATAATCTCATAAAATTCAAAAATAGAGGCAATAAGATACTAAAAACAATTTTGAACTTAGCAAATATGTCAAATAATTTCATAAAATTTAAAAATAGAGGTCATAAAGGACTAAAACAACTGTGAACTTAAGTAAAAAGAACAATGAACATAACAAATATGTCAAATATTATCATAAAATTACAAAAATAGAGGCCATAAAGGACTAAAACAACTGTGAACTTAACAAAAAATAACAGTGAACTTAAGTAAAAACAACTGTGAACATAACAAATATGTCAAATAATCTCATAAAATTGCAAAAATAGAGGTCATAAAGGACTAAAACAACTGTGAATTTAACAAAAAACATCATTGAACTTAACAAATAGGTCAAATAATCTCATAAAATTGCAAAATAAAGGCTATAAAAGACTAAAAACAAATGTGAACTTAACTAAAACAACTGTGAACTTAACTAAAAAAAATATGTAAATTAAGTAAACAATAGTCATTTTCATGCAGAAATTATTAATTTAGCTAAAACAACTGTGAACTTCTCTTACTTTTTATTGGAACAAATGTAAAAAATAATTGTGAACTTATCAAAAATAACTGTGAATTTGTAACAACTGTGAATTTCTCAAATTTGCTTCAGATTATAAGTTGATGCTACTAGTTTGATTCGTATTGACGATACGAAAACAACGGTGGTTTCAGTTTTTTTTTTATTTCTAGATTTTAAGATATTTCATTTTAAAGTTTTGAGGAGAAAAAAAAGGAAAAGAGAGAAAGAAAGTGCAGAGGGGGATAGGGAATGAACCACGTGCGTCCACATCACTTAAGCGGTGACATTTGTGTAATTTTGTCAAATCTAACAAGGATCCATAGAAGAACTTCTTCGCGAAACCCTAAGCCGCCCCACACCCTCACCACCTTAGCTTTCGCCATCAACCCATCAAGCCCAAACGAAAAAATCTGTTCCAACCTTCATCTTCAGATCAAAGTCATAGTCTAGCCAAAGTCATAGTTTTACAACGTCAAGAGCCTCAAAAATTTACCAAAATGCCCAAGCCCATCTTCTTGCGAGGTGAACTCACTTTCTCCTCTAGTATATGCTCAAGAACTTGAAGACATATCATTCTCTACCTCCTACACCACCGCCCCACCCAAAGTCAACCTTATACGCCAAAACCACCAAACTATCCCTTGAAAAAAAATAAAAAAAATATTGAGTGCGTCCACTATAAAAACGATGATTGAGTGTCGTTCACTATAAAAACGATGATTGAGTGTCGTCCACTATAAAAACGATGATTGAGTGTCGTTCACTATAAAAACGATGATCGAGTGTCGTTCACTATAAAAACGATGATTGAGTGTCGTTCACTATAAAAACGATGATCGAGTGTCGTTCACTATAAAAACGATAATCGAGTGTCGTTCACTATAAAAACAATGATCGAGTGTCGTTCACTCTAAAAACGGAGATTGAAGAAAAAGAAGATATGTGCGAGCACAAATTGTGCACATAATTGAAGAAAGAAGACCTGATGTGGATGACTCTTCAGATATTGGAACAAATTTTTGTTGTTGTTGAAAAAAAAAAAAAAGGACGAACCCGAGGTTGCTTGAACTGCAACACGAAAAAGGAAGAACTTGGCGCAGATGTTGCATGTCGAAGTGAAAGATTTTTTTTAAAAAACGTTTTAATTTTTATTTGGCAAGTTGGGTATTTACGTTGTAGATCCTCCAACTTGAGGGGGGGAGTTGGAGAATATGGTGGAGCGAAATGGAACGGACCGAGTGAAACGGATCTAGACCGATGGAGCGGACCGAGTTTACAAGGAAATACTTGTTTCCTAATGTTAGCTTTGTATTTTAGGAAGACTCCTTAATTAAGTAGGAAAGTAGAATATGTAGCTAGAATAAGAATCCTAGTCAAAGAAGAATTATTGTGTATACATAGGATTGTATCTCCTATTAGAATTAGGACTCTAAAATTAGTATAAATAGGTGTTTTGAACAATTGTGAAAGATGAGAGTGAAATAATATAGAAATTATAATCCTACTCCTCTCCACATTTTAACAGCTTGCGCGTCCATTTACAATGAGAGGATCTGATGGTCAATTTCGAAAATCCTTGTCCTATGTGAACGTTTTTGTTAGGGTGAGGGATGATTTGGTAATTTGCCCTAACAAATCATATCTCATAATCAATTTTTTTCACTCATTAATACTTTTGATTATATATACTCTCCTTAATATAATTTTGTGTACCCCAATTTTTGCACATTTTTTTAAGGAGGGAGTACACTTTTGTAAGGTTAATAGCCTAATTTCACTATTGTTTATTAACGATAAATTTATGTACTTAATATTATTAGTTGTTATACTTATTAATATCACATTTTAAAATTTTAAAGTAGTACCTTTATTAGTATATTTTTACTGAAGTTTACTTAGTACATGCATTCTTAGTACAAATAGTTAATTTAGTACTCCAATATGTTAGAATATGTTGGATGAAAAACGTTTTTTCCTCCAATCTCTAGGAAAAACGAGTTCTTAAAAAAGCACGTATCAGCATCGTAAATGTCAGAAGTACTATTACAAAGTGTCGGTCATTTATACTAGTACTAGTATTTATAAATATTGAATTTGATAATTTTAATAACTATCGATACTAATGTTACAAAGTGCCATCCATTCATATTGACATTTGGAAACATTGAAACTGACATTTTGCATAACTGCCGGCGGTGGTAGTGTTAAAAATTGACAGTGTCTGTATTAAAGAGTGTTAGTGATAGTGTTAATAGTCTTTATAAGAACACAATTTAGAGAGAATAACTTATGAAAAGCAATCTTAATTTTATTGCTCATGCATAAAGTATATATACACAAGTTTTCCTTTATATATACACAAGTTTTCCTTGAAGGGAAATGAAAAGGATTCTAGCCTAAAATAAGGGCTTAAGGAATTAGGAAACTAAATATATAATTACAATGAAAGTAGGAAACTAAATATTTAGGAAACAAAATTTGAGAAGTCAATATCTTGTGTATCTCTAACATGCCCCTGCAAGATGGACGAGCGGGTAGTGAGACCAATCTTGGACATAAGGAACTGAAAGCTTGCTCGACCAAGAGGCTTTGTTAAAGCATCCGCTAACTGATCATTACTCGAAATAAATGAGACTCGCAAGCTATTATTCTGAACTTGTTCCCAAACAAAGTGATAGTCAAGGCCAAGATGCTTCATTCGTGAATGAAATCTTGGATTTGCAGAGACATAAGTAGCACCCAAGTTATCACAGTAAATAACCGGAGAAGTAGTCGAAGGAACCATAAGTTCACGAAGCAGATTCTGAACCCAAAGAACTTCAGCAGTAGTGGTAGCGACAGCCCTATACTCAGCCTCAGTAGAAGAGCGGGCTAAAGTACGTTGCTTGCGAGAGTTCCAAGAGATGGGGTTCTTGCCCAAGTAAACAATATACCCAGTAGTTGATATGTAAGTGTCCCTGTCCCCAGCCCAGTCGGCATCAGAAAAAGCATGCAGAGTGAGAGGAGAATCACGTGTGATGAGCAAACCATGGGAGGAGGTACCAGCTAAGTAGCGAAGTAGGCGCTTTAAAGCACTCTAATGTTCTTCTGTTGGTTTATGCATGTATTGAGAGAGCCGGTTTACCGCAGAAGATATATCAAGTCTGGTGAGAAATAGATATTGCAAACTCCCTAGAAGAGCACGGTACTCGGTAGGGTTGGATAAGGGAGTCCCACGATCAACAGAGAGAGGAGGTTGATCGGCCATTGGGGTAGGGACAGGCCGAGCTTCAGCCATGTGAGAGCGAAGAAGAAGGTCATGCACATACTTTTGTTGGCTTAGAAGAATTCCATTAGGGTGAGGAAGGACTTCGACTCCAAGAAAGTAAGAAAGGGAACCAAGATCATTTAGAGAAAACCGAGAGGAAAATTGAGAGATGAATGAGTTGAGAAGATCTTTGTTAGAGCCCGTAATAATGATATCATCAACGTACACAAGAAGGTAAAGAGTACCAAGACTGTGATGAAGAGTGAACAACGAACAATCATACACACAATTTTTAAAGCCAAGAAGGAGGAGATAGGAACGAATTTCATTGTACCAAGCCCGTGGGGCTTGTTTGAGACCATAAAGCGCCTTGCGCAGTTTGCAAATAAATGAGGGATGAGAAGGATCAGTAAAGCCAGGTGGTTGTTCCATAAAAACATCCTCTGTAAGATTTCCCTGAAGGAACGCATTATTGATGTCAACTTGACGAAGATCCCAACCATTTATAGTGGCAAGAGTGAGAATGGTGCGAATGGTGGCAGGTTTGACAACAGGGCTAAATGTCTCGGAGTAGTCAATGCCAGTCCGTTGATGGAAACCTTTGGCAACAAGCCTAGCCTTGTGGCGATCAATGGAGCCATCAGAATTATACTTGGTACGAAAAACCCATTTACATCCAACTAAGTTTTGAGAAGAGGAAGGGGGGATAAGTTCCCAAGTATTATTTTTCTTGAGAGCATCGAATTCGGCTTGCATAGAAGCACGCCATAATGGGCTTTTGAGAGCTTGGATAATGTTGTGTGGTTCAACAGAGGGATTTTGAAGAGATGCCTGAAGGTTGAGCTTGGTAATAGGTTTGCGGATGTTATTCTGAGAACGAGTAACAGGTTTGGAAGGAGGCGAGGGTGGTGGCTGGGAAGGAGAGGCAGCAGTAGGTGAGTTTTCAACAGGAGAGGAAGTAGTAGTTTCGGCAGGAGGAGGATTGGGCTGATTGACCGAAGGAGGAGAGGGAGGAGAAGGCGAAGGAGGAGAGGGAGGAAAAGCTGGAGGTGGCTGCAAGGGAGTAGATGTAGGCAGAGAGGGGGCAGGGGTAAGAAGAGGAATGGACAGGATGCACCATTCATTAGCATTAGGCAAGGAGGAGTTGGCATGAGTGAACTTGGCAAAGGGAAATTCATGTTCAATAAATTTAACATGACGAGAGGTGAAAATTTTGTGAGTGGTGGTATCAAGACAGTGATAGGCGCTTTGTGTGGGAGAGTAGCCAACAAAGACGCATGGAGTGGATCTAGGTTCAAGTTTGTGTGATGTATAGGGACGAAGCCAAGGATAACAAAGACAACCAAAACTGCGTAGCTTGAGGTAGTTAGGGTGTTGTTTGTGGAGAATGGAGTAGGGAGAATGAAGGTTTAGAGTGGGGGTGGGCATACGGTTAATGAGGTAGCAAGCAGTGGAAAAGGCTAAGGACCAATATTTTTGAGGCATGGAGGAGTGGGTGAGGAGAGACAAACCGGTTTCCACAATATGACGATGGCGACGTTCAGAGTAGCCATTGTGTTCGGGAGTGTGAGGAGGGGAAGTGAGGTGTTGGATGCCATGAGAAGAGAGAAGAGGACGAAGTCCAATGTATTCACCACCATTGTCACTATAAATGGTTTTGATGGGGCGGCCAAAAAATTTCTCAACCAAGGATTTAAAATGTGAGAAGATGGAGAGGGCATCATTTTTGTGTTTTAGGGGATAGAACCAAATGTATTTAGAGTAGTGATCAACAAAAATAATATAGTATTTGTATCCATCATGGGAGAGAAGAGGAGAGGTCCAAACATCACTATAAAGAACATCAAGAGGTCCAAAAGACTGAATAGTATTATTAAAGAAAGGTAATTTGTGACTTTTGTTACAATCACAAGAGTTGCAATGAAAAATACTAGAACAAGGAATGTTTAATTGAAAACTATTGCTAATGTGACGTAAAATGGAGTAGGAGGGATGTCCTAATCTATGATGCCAATTTGAAGTAGACGAGACTGAAGCAGAGTGAACGGCGGAACGAGTGGGAAGCCATTCATAGACGCCAGAATTAGTTGGACCTTGGAGAAGGATTGCCCCGGTTTGAATATCCTTCATAATAAAAGAGTCGAATAAGAATGTGATGGAAGCATTATTATCTTGACAATACTTGGCGATTGAAATAATATTACGGGATAAGGAAGGAACATGAAGAATGTGATTTAGTTTAAATGAAGAGAGAGGAGTAAGGAGAGAAGTAGAACCTATATTGGAGATTGGAAGACCAGATCCATCACCTATGAAAAGTTCCTCTGTGCCATCGTAGGGACAATAAAGACATAGGTTGTTAAGGTCATTGGTAGCATGGTGGGTAGCTCCACTATCAAGAAGCCAGTTTTGTTGTGGTTGAGTAGTATGGGCGGTGGCAGCATGAACAGTGGGGAAAGGCCGAGAGTAGGAGTTGTTGAAGTTTGGAGAGGGGCGAGGGTTGTAGTTGTTGTGGTTATTGTTGTTGGTGGTGCTTGGCGAAGGTGGGACAGTAATATTAGGATGTTGGTTGCGAAAGGAGGGGCAATGAGAAGGGAAGTGGCCGAATTGTCTACACCATTGGCAGCGGCCCTTGTATGGTTGGCGGGTTTGGCTTGAGGAAGGGGTGGTGGTTTGGATTGATTGTCGAGAGGAGGGGTGGTTGTTTGATGAGTAGGAGCGAGAATTAGAAGGGGTGGTGGATGGCTTGGAGGCGAGGTTAACAGAGGCAGGGAAAGTAGGGGTGGAACGGGACTTGAGTTTGATGATAAGTTCGCGATTTATCAATTTTTCATGAAGCTCTTCAAAGGTGATTGGGGTTTCTCGGTTTTGCATTGCACTAATCACGTTTTCAAAATCCGGATCATTGAGTTGGTTAAGGATACGATCAATAATATCATCGGGGTCAAGGGGGCGGCCAAAAGAGGTAAGCTTATCCGAACATGCTTTGAATTCTTGCATGTACTCGGAGATGGAACGAGATCCCTTGGTGATATTACGTAGGTGATCCTTAAGTTGTTTGATGTGACCCTTAGAAGGATTGGCATAAGTTTTGGTGAGGGTTTTCCAAGCATCAAGGGTGGTTTGACATTGGGAAATACGGGGGACAAGAGGAGAAGAGAGGGTGCCAGCGAGGGATCCTAGGAGCAATTGGTCTTGGCGGTACCAGCTTTGGTAAGCAGGATTAGGAGTAGAGGTTTGTGTTGAGGGTGTGGCGGCAGTGATGTCTGTGGCGGGTTTGGCAGCGGTGGTGATGGTTAGATTTTGGGGCGGGGCGGGGTGTGATCCATCCAAGAATTTGAAGAGATCATAGCCATTCAGGGTGGCTTGGATTTGAGTTTTCCATGAAATAAAGTTGGTTGAGGTGAGTTTGATAATGTGTACAAGAGAGACCACAATAAGAGGGACATTGGGCTCGGCCGGATTTGGGATGGTGATAGCATCGTTGGACGCCATTAAAGGGAAGGTTGGAAGAGGGGGATCGAGAACCCTTCTGATACCCTATAAGAACACAATTTAGAGAGAATAACTTATGAAAAACAATCTGAATTTTATTGCTCATGCTTGAAGTATATATACACAAGTTTTCCTTGAAGGGAAAGGAAAAGGATTCTAGCCTAAAATAAGGACTTAAGGAATTAGGAAACTAAATATTTAGGAAACAAAATTTGAGAAGTCAATATCTTGTGTATCTCTAACAGCATGTATCAATAAGTTACATCCATTTACAAAAATGTCACTGCATTTTTAAAACAAGTATTGTATTAGTTATTTACAAAATTGCCAACGTCTGTTTTAAGACAAGTGTCAATTATTTACTAAATGCCACCGCGCATTTTATAAATATGTTTTTCTTAATCTCCTAGGAAAAACGCGTATTTCCTCGATTTCTCAATAAATTATTATGGCGGAGTCTAGACGTGGCCGGTTCGGTTAATCGGCGGTTCACGGTTATCGAACCGACAGTTCCAACCTTCAAATTTCCCAATCGAAACCGAACCGGTTAACCGCCTTAGTCGGTTACGATTTACCGGTTAGACCGGTTTGCCGGTTAACCGTTTTTAATTTTTTTATTATTATTATTTTTTTTCTTTTTCAAATTAGGTTTTTAAAAGAAATTTTTAACAGAATTAAAAAATAGTTACGAAAAAAGTTAATTTTCTAACATTTATTGAATAAAAAAGTTAACTTTTTAACAGTTTTTTGAAAAAACAGTTAACTTTTTAACAGTTTCTGTTAAGTTTTATACTGTTTTTTAACTTTTTTTTTCAATTTTTTTTGGATAAAGAAGACTATTTTAGACTTTTGTTTACTACATACATTTTTTGTAAAAAGTTATATAAAAAAAGTTATGAATTTTGAAAGAAATAAAACTTAACTTTTTTTTTTTTCAAATTAGGATTTTAAAAGAAATTTTTAACAGAATTATAAACAGTTACGAAAAAAGTTAATTTTCTAACAGTTTTAGAATAAAAAAATTAACGTTTTAACAGTTTTTTGAAAAAACTGTTAACTTTTTAACAGTTTCAGTTAAGTTTTATACTGTTTTTTAACTTTTTTTTTTCAATTTTTTTTTGATAAAGAAGACTATTTTAGACTTTTGTTTACTACATACATTTTTTGCAAAAAGTTATATAAAAAAAGTTATGAATTTTAAAAAAAATAAAACTTAACTTTTTTTAAAAGAAACGAAAGTATATAAAAGAAAAAAGTGACGGTAACCTTAAATTTTATTAATTAAAATAAAATTACAAAGAGGGGGACAATCAACCTTACCCTTTTATAAATAAGGGGGGACATTTAGGAGCTTTTATCTCAACCTACCTATTACAATTTAATAAAAATAAACCTAATCTAAAGTCTAAACTAATCTAAAACATCATTCATTCATCACTACTTTTCATGGAGTCCTCGACATCGTATTGATATTTTGAATCCGATAATAAAAGATCCTCTTCATAAGGCAAGTCTTGTTGTCTTTTTTCCGCTCTAGCCCAATCACCAAGTAAGAGTTGATGTTCCAAGTTTTCACTAGTTAGTTGGGAACGTCTTTCATCCAAAATATTTCCTCCAACGCTAAATGCCGATTCAACCGACACCGTTGAAGTGGGAGAGGCTAAGACTTCTTTCGCAACTATTGAAAGAATAGGATAAATTTCTTTCCTTCTTGACCACCATTGTAAAACATCAAATTCATTTGAATTTGGGTCTTGATTTAATTCAAAGTTGGTAGTGAAGTATGTTTCTAACTCCACGAGAATGTTTGATGATGATGAAGATGAACCTCGAGAAGGACCACGTTTTTTACTATACAAATTTGCAAAAAAACTATATGGATCCCCACTAGTAAAACTTTGTTGAGAAGTAGAGGAAGCATCTTCATGTTTTTGTTGGCTCTGAGAAGTGTTTCCATATAAGCCATTATACTCATTAAAAAAGTTAATCAAATCATTTTTTGTATTTTGAATAATAATTGATGGAAGTTCATTACCACCGTTACCATCGGGATATAACTTCATATAATAATAATAATCTACAATGCACTCTAAATCATCTAATTTAACTCGGGAATCTAATAATTTTGGAACCAAGAAGAGAGACAGAATAGTGTCAAAATATTTAAGCCACTTTCGTCTCATGGAAACAATGCATTCTTTTAAAATATATAGGGCATTGTCTTAAATTGTCAAAACAAGTAACAATTGCAACACAATGCTCAAGCACCAAAACGAAAGTTGGATAATAAACTCCCGAAAAAGCCAAAGTAGCGGTATTTAAAATCTTTAACAATTCACATAAATTAGTGCATGTATTCTATTGATAAGCAAGTAGACGTTCATTATAGCCAATTGACATAAAAAATTGCATTAGGAGATCTTTATAAGCAAAATCATCTGTTAACATTTTGTAGGTGGAATTCCACCTAATTGGAACATCGTAAGTAAAATATTTATCCGCCACACCTTTACTTCTTAAAAATCTTATCCATTTTTTTGTATTAGAATTTTTTTAGAAATAAATTGAATACATTGTCTAATTGGCTTAACATAAACCTCTAATGCATCCAAACCAACTCTAACACATAAGTTAATAATATGACATAAACATCTAATATGAAAAAATATACCCCCAAGTGAGGGTTGAAAAACGGTAATTAAGTCTGATAAACTAGCCGTATTAGCACTTGCGTTGTAAAATAAAATAGTAAATATTTTATTTAAAATACCGTACTCAACAAAAATCTCAAGTAATTTTGTACAAATATTTTTCGCGAAATGCGGTGGCTCAAAATCTTTGTAAGCAATTAATCTTTTTTTTGGATAGTCCATGAATTATCTATCCAATGAATTATCCCTATAAATTGAATACATTAATCTTTTCGCGGAATGCGGTGGCTCAAAATTAAAAGGAAGGCCTTTAACGCAAACTAATTTGCTAGTTTATCCCTATAAACCCACTTATCAAATTTAAAAAGGACGGAAGGGGAAGACGAACCTTGTGCATCCGAACCCGAGCTATGTTGATATTGTAATTGAGTTTGGGTAGTGGAAATGCCAAGTTTCTCGGGATGTTTTGATGCCGTATTCCCGTTGAACGTCCCATGCCCTCCGCCTCTTTTGAATGAGTAAGACGTGAAACAATAGTTGCAAAATGCTCGAAGATTATAATCATAATCGGGAGTAATTTTTCTTTTCGTGAAATGGATGGCGAAAGTATCGAATGTAGGCTCTCTTTCTCTAGTAGGTTATAATTGTCCCCGACCCCGACCACCTCCCCTAGTAGCTCGGCCCCCTACCCCTCCTAGTACCAGCACTTTCAATTTCAACAACATCTTCTTCCCTCACTTTGTTAGATATTTGGATTTTGATAATCAAAATCATCGTTGGGAGAGGAAGAACCAACATGTGACTTGCCTAAATTTGATTTCCAGCCATTTGTGTAAGATAAAATGAAGTTTGAAAACAAAATGGAGCTTAAAATGGATGAAAATGAAGAAAACACTAATTTCATTAGAAAACTAACTGAAAATGAGGTAATATTTAACTGGAAATTGGATGAGAGTAAGAGAATATGTGAATATTTGAGAGTAGAAGAGAAAGAGTAGAGAGAAATAATGTGGAAATAAAATGGGAGGAGAGAGGTGATATTTATAGTTGGTTTTAATACTTTTATTTTTATTTTTTTGGTTAAATCAATCGTTACTAACTAAATTAACTGAAAAGGGCCAACCGGCCGAGGGGCCAGCCAACCGATACCGGCCAAGGGTGGGGGGGGGGGGCAGACGAACAGTTGACAGGCATCAGCCAGGCGCCCAGCCGGCCCAACGTGCAAGGCAACGACCATCTCCCAACGGTCATATGACCGTTTGAAATGAATTTCAAATGCCGGTTAAACCGGTGGTTTAACCGTCGATTTTAATCGGCGGTTTACCGGTTTCATAAACCTCCCAACCGTAACCGAATCTCCAAACATCCGGTTTCCTTAGAAATTTTGTTAGATTTGTCAGAATATAGCCGTTAGAGTATGGGGTAAGTGGTTAAATACAAAATATTTTTGTTTTCCTAACATATTTTCTCAACTATAAATACCACCCTCCCTCCCCTCACAATTTTTCCACACAAACCCCCTTAACTCTCTCTTAACTTTCTATAACGAATTTCTTTAATTTCTTTGATTCTCAAGCTCAAATCATAAACTAACTCTCATTTGTTCAAGTTTTAGGGTAAAATGTATATAAGGAGTAAAGGTAAGTGGTTCGGTTTAGAGGTATATATGGGATTTAGGTATATAATTTAGGGGTTAGAGTATGGGGTATATGGTTAAGGTAGATGAATTAGGGTTTCGAGTATGGAGTATATAGTTGTGATTTAAGGTTTAGGGTATATGATATATATGAGAATAATGTAGATGAATTAGAATTTAGAGTATAGAGTATATGATTTAGAATTAAGTATTAGGGTATAAGTACATGTGAGATTAATGTAGATGAATTAGGGTTTAGGGTATGAAGTATATGATTTAGATTTAAGGTTTAGAATATAGGGTATATATGAAATTTAGGTAGATAAATTAAGATTTGGGGTATGAAGTATATGATTTAAGGTTTATGATATATGGTTAATGTAGATGAATTAGGGTTTAGGGTATGAAGTATATCATTTAGATTTAAGGTTTTGGGTATAAGGTATACATGAGATATAGGTAGATGAATTAGAATATGGGGTATGTAGTAAATGATTTAGATTTAAGGTTACGGGTATAGGGTACATACGAGATTTAGGTATATGATTTAGGTTTAATGTATGAGATTTATAATTTAGTTTTTCTTTTATATACTTTCATTTGTTTAAATTTTCTAACATTTTATATACCTTTTTGTAAAAAAATCGGTAATAAAAAAAGTCTAAAATATTATTCTCTAGTCAATAAAAATATATAAAAAAATAAAGGGTAGTCCGTCCCTGTTTTCTTTTATATACTTTCATTTGTTTAGTTTTTTTCTATCTTTTTTTATATACATTTTTGTAAAAACAATCACTAATAAAAAAAGTCTAAAATATTATTTTCTATTCAATACAAAATAAAAAATAAATAAAGGGTAGTCCGTCACTCTTTTCTTTTATATACTTTCATTTGTTTAGTTTTTTTTTTTTTTTATCATTTTAATATACCTTTTTGTAAAAAAAAATCAGTAATAAAAAAAGTTTTAAATATTATTTTCTAGTCAATAAAAAATAAATAAAGGGTAGTCCGTCCCTATTTTCTTTTATATACTTTCATTTGTTTAGTTTTTTTTTATCTTTTTTATATACCTCTTTGTAAAAAATATCAGTAATAAAAAAATTTAAAATATTATTTCCTAGCCAATAAAAAATTAAAAATATAATAAAGGGTAGTCCGTCCCTCTTTTCTTTTATATACTTTCATTTGTTTAGTTTTTTTTCTATCTTTTTTATATAACTTTTTTCAAATATTTTCAATAATAAAAAAATCTAAAACCGTTTTTTCTATTAAAAAAAACCAAAAATCGTTGAATCGCCGGTTCGAAACCAGAACCGTGAACCATAAGTTCACGGTTCGGTTTCGATTTCCCCTTTTTCAAAATCGGAATCGACAATTTCAAACCAAAACCAGATCCGAAACCGTAATTGGTCATCTCTAGTTTTTAATGGGCCACTTCCCATAGGACCTTTAGCTAAGCACAAGAAACTTGCCAATAAGTCATTTTGGTCAAATCAAGATTGATATTTTTGAAATTAACAAAAAGTCCTTTGAAATTTTTGCTTTATTTTATTAGATTGTCCATCACTCCCTCACAACCACACGCGCTAGACGCACAATACACACATGCGCCAACCTACTCAGCATCACTCTCTCTCCCTCTCTTCCTTTCCTCAAAATTAAATGTAATATCTCAAAATTTAGAAATTGAAAAAATAATTTGAAACCATCGTTTTAATCGTATCGCCAAGATCAAGATGAATTAAACAAGTACACTCATGATAATATTCAAATTTTAGAAATAAAATTTTCATTTTTCACTTGTAAAAATTTGGAAAAATTATTTTTTTATTTGTTCACACCTGAGTATAAAATTGAGAAATTCATTTATAAGTTGTTCATATTTTAGTATAAAAACTGATAAATTCAATTTATTGATACTCAATAACTCATATGCTTAAATTTAAAGATGAATTTGTTGTTGTGTACTCCCTCCGTCCCATCACAAAAGCCTCATTTTTGGTATCCCATGCACGATCCCAAAAATGAAAGTTATTAATATTTATTTATTAATGGGACCCACTTGTTATACTCTCATCATCTATCCACGTACTATTCCTTACCTCATTTTCTCTCTCCTACCTCGTTACCTCGCTTTTCATCCTCACAACACTTAGTCGACTATACACTTTTCTTAATTATTGTACAAAATCCACTTTGTGCCTTTTGCAATGGGACGGAGGGAGTACCCCTTAAACAACTGAGAAATTAATTTCTCATGTATTTAATTTAAGGATGAGTGTTCCGTCGCGTACCATTTATATAAATGAGAAATCAATCTTTCATATGTTTAAATTAAAGATGAATATGTGTTCATGTACCCTATATATAACTAAAAATAAAATCTTCTCTTTCATAACTCAATTTCTCGGTTGTTTAATGGTAACGATGAATTTGTTTTCACATAACCTTCGAAATAACATAGATAAACTGATATCACGATTGTGTAATGTTATATGCTCTTTCAACAGTTGAGAAATCACTTTCCCATATGTTTAAAGCTAAGTATATAGTTAATAAATGCATTGTTGCATACCCTTTAAAAATAGAGAACCCTATTTATCACTTATTTCTCGCTCGTGAACAATTGAAAAATCATTTCTCATTTTTTTTAAAGTTAAATAAATGTGTTACCTCATCTTTATGACCAACTGATAACTCTTTGTTGTGCCTCATATGGTGCCTCGCCCACATCTTGAACTTATCCAAGAAACGCTCTTGTGTTTGGGTAGACAATCTTAGAAACGAAGCCATGAAAAAGTGGGAAATTTCAAGTTTTTGAAGGAAGAAAATGAGTTTCAGCTTCAGAATGCAGTTTGAACAACCATGAGTTTCTGGAAATGAGCAAAGACTGAAGAAGGAATTTAAAGGAGTCGAAACTAAAGAAGAGGCCGACCGGCCTGCTTTGCAGTTTCACTCAGTCAAAACTGCAGCCTTGCTGCATTGTGTTACCTCATTCTTTCCAAAACACCTCTTATTCAAATCATATGCAAACCAGCAAACAGGTCCGTGAAACATTACCCATGCAATGCCAAATCCGTCCCGGGCTCGTGCGATAGTGAAAAATAATAAAAAAAAATATATATAATAGCAGTAACTTTGGAAGATGAACAGAAGAAATCCAGGCACAGTTCTGTTTGGTTATTTGTTGATCCTGTTATAATTTATTCAATCTATTCTATTATAATTAACACAGTCTGTTGGGTCATTATTTGTTTAAATCTGTTATTCAGTTTGTTCCTATCATTCCGTTAGATCTCCAGCGTAACCCTCTCCCGAGGTTAAATTTTTCTGAATAATTTCTTAAAAACCCTCTCCTAGTTTAAAATTTCGGTTAAATTTCGTAATTATCGTTCGCCGCCCTCTCCCGAGGATAAATTAAATTCCCAACGCTTATTATTGCCATCCTCTCCCAAGGTTAAATTATTTTTCATCTTCTCCCGAGGCTAAATTTAGGCCATCATCGTAAGTCCGTCCCTTTAACAAGATTTCAATCATCTCTTCCGTCTCTAACCGCTTTCGTTAGAACTTTAAACGTTTTTCTCCGTTTCTAACCGCTTTCGTTAGAACGTTAAACGATTTTCTCCGTTTCTAAACGCTTTCGTTAGAACGTTAAACGTTTTTCTCCGTTTCTAAACGCTTTCGTTAGAACGTTAAACGTTTTTTCCGTTTCTAACCGCTATCATTAGAACGTTAAACGTTTTTCTCCGTTTCTGACCGGTTTCGTTAGAACGTTAACATTTTTCTCCGTTTCTGACCGCTTTCGTTAGAACGTTAAACGTTTTTCTCCATTTCTGACCGCTTTCGTTAGAACGTTAAACATTTTTCTCCGTTTTTAACTGCTTTCGTTAGAACGTTTTTCTCCGTTTCCAACCATTGTCGTTAGAACGTTAAACATTTTTCTTCGTTTCTAACCGTGTCGTTAGAACTTCAATCTCTTCTTCAGATTTAGACCGTGTTGTCATAACATCTGTTTGACATAACCGTTCCTGTCGCTCCGTTAGATCTCCAGCGTAAGATCTCACGACCTAAAGTCAGTCAGTTAAGTCTCTTATACTTAGCGGACGAGAACTACGATCGGCTTAATTCCCACTGTGGATACGTAGGAATCCTTTCTCTAGGGTCCAGCCATTTGACCGTTCAGGTTACTTCGTAAGGCATCTTCCCAGATTGGGATCCTTATCTGTTTCGACGACCCCACTTTCTCCGTAAGTAACTTTGCCAAGGGGCTATTGTAAGTACCCAAATTCGGGTCGTAAAAATAAAAGTATACTCCCTCCGTCCCATTATTTTCTTCACCATTTTGATTTCGGCACGCAAATTAAGAAAATGGGTGGGAAGAAAAAATGTTGTGAGTGTAATTTGAAAATAGGATAGAGAAATTTGAAAATAGGAGAGAGAATGAGTGGAGGGAATAATATATTATAATGGTGTTGTGAGTATTAAAATAATGTAGGAGAGAGAATGAGTGGAGGGAATAGTAAAGATTCTTTGCCAAAAAAGGAAAGGTGAAGCTTTCAATGGGACACCCAAAATGGCAAAAAGTGAAGTTATTAATGGGACGGAGGGAGTATTAAAAATACATTAATTCACACTTTCCAAATTAATGAGATTTTTCGGGACTGTTCGGATCATTCAAAATTAAAGTGTATTAAAAATACGTTAGAACACGTTAAAAATATTCCTTTTCAAAAATACGCGATTTCGGGACTGTTCCGACATTTATTCGGATAGTTAATTAACAAAACTGTCAAAATCCCGACAAAAGACGAAATAACACAAAATTTGTGGATAAACTTGTCTCAAAAGTCGTCCAAGGGTCAAATCAATGGTCAAAAATCACATCAAAATGCAAAATGCCCAAATTGCCCTCAAGTTGAAGAACAGGCCAACCTGTTTTGCGAAGTTTACCCTGCCTACAAATAGCAGCCTCAGATTTCAGTTTTCACCCTAAGATTTTCATCCCATTTTCAGTTTCAACCCATAAAATTTACCCCATTTTACTGCCTTCTGTCCCAGAAATTTCGGAGAGAAAGAAATTGTCTTGGTTTGCGTGAAAATCCCATTTTTTTCCAAATAAAACCCTAATCCAAATACTCTATTCGACCTACAAACCCTAAGAAGATAGAGCCAAAACCAAATATTGGTAAACTCTCCTTCTAACCCTAAATTCCCATATTTACTTTTAAAGTCATTTTTATCTTTGTTATCTACTTACTTATTAGTCAATTATTTCATGTCATTATCATAATATGTAAACATTATAGATATCCGTTCCAAGTCTGGAAATGATCCCTTCTCTATTACTTTTCTTATAAGTAATTTAGAGTTAAAAGTGGGGAGATCCCAATTTGTTGATTATCATATTTATCTTACTTAAAATGTCATTTACTTTCCAAATCGTTTGATTTGTTGATCATCATTTAAATAATGTCATTTATCCTCCAAATCATTTGATTTGTCGATTGTCATTTAAATAACGCCATTTGCCTTCCAAATCGTTTGATTTGTTGATCGTCATTTAAATATCGCATTAACTTTAAATATCCGAGTCAAGAAATTGACTTGTCGATCGCAATTTCATTACTGTCAATTACTATAAATATATTTATTTTAAAAGTATTTATTATTGTCATTTTATTAAAAAGGGTAATGTTATAATGCCCGATTTAAATCAAGAAATGATTTCTAAATTTCCTCTAAATTCATCTCCTTGGAATGAATGTTACAGAGTCGAATAACGGAAGATCTTGAAATAACATATTCACACACACACACACACACACACACATATATATATATGTCATTATTTCACCCATCAAAATATCTATCATTTTAAACCCTTCATCCAAACTTATTTTTAACTAATTTTCACACACACACATACACACAAAATTTTCGAGAAAGGTAGAAAGACTCGTCAATACGAGGCATTTCGGGTGAGCACAAATATTCTCTTCCCGAGGCGTAACATGATCTCCGAACCTAACAATCTCTTTTCAGCCTTTTCAAAGTATTGGCTTATAATAAAAAATGGTCTGGCAACTCTATTTTGTTTAGAAATTCATCCGTTCCTGTTTTCGTGATTTTAAACAATCTGATGCGTCCGAGGCATTTCGGATCGGGGGTAATTTCAAATACATTTGACTAGCATGCTTTAACCTGCTTTAAGGGAGGCACTGCTAGTCCTCTGTCAATATGATGCATTTTCACTTCCACAGTTGTCTTTTCCTTTACTTGCATAGTAACTTAGGCATTTCACCTAAGGTGTGAGCAGTAGGTTGGTCGTCTTTAAGACTTGGACATTTCATCAAAGGTGCGAGCTAGGTGCTCTTCTTTGTAAATTAGGAATTTCGCCTAAGGTGTGAGCAGTAGGCTGCTCGTCTTTATGACTTGGACAATTCATCCAAGGTGCGAGCTAGGTGCTCGTCTTAGTAATTTAGGCATTTCACCTAAGGTGCGAGCAGTAGGCTGCTCGTCTTTATGATATGGACATTTCATCCAATGTGCGAGCAAGGTGCTTGTCTTAGCAACTTAAGCATTTCACCTAAGGTGCGAGCAGTAGGCTACTCGTCTTTATGACATGGACATTCCATCCAAGATGCGAGCAAGGTTCTCGTGTTTAAGACTTTGACATTTCATCCAAGGTGTGAGCTAGGTGCTCGTCTTAGTAACTTAGGCATTTTACCTAAGGTGCGAGCAGTAGGTTGTTCATCTTTATGACTTGGACATTTCATCCAAGGAGCGATCTAGGTGAGTCTTAGTAACTTAGGCGTTTCACCTAAGGTGCGAGCAGTAGGCTGCTCGTCTTTATGATTTGGACATTTCATCTAAGGTGCTCGTCTCAGTAACTTAGGCATTTCACCTAGGGTGCGAGCAGTAGGCTGCTCGTCTTTATGACTTGAACATTTCATCGAAGGTGTGAGCAAGGCTCTCGTCTTAGTAACTTAGGCATTTCACCTAGGGTGCGAGCATTAGAGTCCTCGTCTTTATTACTTGGACATTTCATTCATGGTGCGAGCTAGGTATCGTCTTAGTACCTTAGGCATTTCACCTAAGGTACGGGTAGTAGGCTACTCGTCTTAGTAATTTAGGCATTTCACCTAATGTGCTAGTAGTAGGCTGCTCGTTTTTATGACTTGGACGTTTCATCCAAGGTGCGAGCTAGGTGCTCGTCTTAGTAACTTAGGCATTTCACCTAAAGTGCGAGCAATAAGCTACTTGTCTTAGTCACTTAGGCATTTCACCTAAGGTGCGATCAGTAGGATGATCATCTTTATGACTTGGACATTTCAACCAAGGTGCGAACTAGGTGCTCGTCTTAGTCTTTGATGAGCTGTTCTTTGACAAATGCTGATATTATTGATTGAAACTGATTACATCAAACTGCAATCCTACTCTATTTGTAAGCAAGGAAATGTAAGAGTTTAAAACTAATCTAAAAAATAAATTTATAGACTACTGATAGTATCTTCGAAGATGGTCGGAGTGCTTTGGATTCTCCAACTCTTGTCCATCTGGGTCTTCATTATGTAGGTCCCCTCTCTAATGACATGAGTGATGATGTAGGGACCTTCCAAGTTAGGGGAGAGCTTGTTCTGCTTTGCTTTTCTGCCCGTAGCTTCGATTTTCTAAGTCTCCTTCCATTATCACCATTTATATCCAGGTCCTCAATTTCAACTAGTTCGTCCATGTCCCCATGTCCTGGTCACCTTGTTCTATGTCCTAGTCAAGCCCCCTTGTTCTGGCCGACGATGAGCAGAGGGACTATCTCGAGGACATGCGGAACTATAGTATCATTGTTGATACCATTGAGCCACTTCGTCGTTCACTTGTTCGACGTAGGTTCTATTTCTTCCTCCCTTTCATGAATGTCCAGTTGTAACGATGTTGCCATTCGCGGAAAAATTCGATTTTTCGTTTCTTTGAAAACCAAATAAAACCGGAAAACGGAGTCGCCACGCCATTTTTGTTTTAAGGGCCAAAACTTTGAAAAATGCCCGAGATTAGAGATTTGGGTTCGGAGGTCACGTTACACGCCGGGAAGAACGTTAGTGTTCACCCGGAATGCCTCGTAAAACGAGTCTTCCAAACATTAAAAACCATTTGTGTGTGTGTGTGTGTGTTTTGGCCAAAATAAGTTGAAACTGAAAAGTAAAAATTGGGAACTCTTTATTAGACTTTGAACAAATCCCATGATTTTTGGTGTGAGTTTTGGGACTCAAAAGATTTTTTGAAGTTAAAACTCAATTCTGCCAGAATGAAAAAGGCAGTGGACACTTGACTTTGAAATGGACTTAAGGGCTTCAAAACTCCAGAATCTGGGGAAACTCAGAGGATGAAAGTTGTTCCAGACACCTTAAATAAGGTTTCTGTAAAAGAAGTTTCCCATTCGGAGTTGATTTGGTGGACCAAAACCTTCTGGAAATCTCAGATATGAAATCTGGACTTCTAGAGACTGATGAACTGACATTTGAAAGAAAATTTGAAAAAGGGAGTTTTACTCACGAAAAAAATAAAGTAAAAATATGTCTGGAAAGCTCTGGATGTTGGCTACAAAAAGTGTTTTGTAGTAAACACCAAATTCTAAGTTTCTACATGTCCAAAAAATTAGACCATGGACAGAGGTCTTAGAAAATTGCTACTGGACAGCAACTTTCTTAAGAAGATATGATTTAAAGGGGGGTTTTGCATCCATGCTTGTCCCCATTTCCCTAGGTTTTGATTAGTAGTCACTATACATTTTAGTGGTGATCTACTATATCAAACCATCCTTGGGGTACATTAGGACTTAAGCATTTCATTTGCTTGGGAAGGGGGGATTTTATCCTTGAAAATGAAGATTTGGTGTATGAAAATGGTTTTTAGGGTTCTGAAAATGCATTTGCAAGTAAGTAAGAACACTTTGAAGATAATGTTAATCCTTGTAGAAGATCAACCATGGAGATGAACTTCCATGGTGATCTTCTTGGATCTAGGGCAAGAAGATAAACAAACTACATTTTGGAGTTTGAAAATGCATGCATGGATGAGAGAGATTTAGGATAAGGAGAGGGAGGTTATACCTATCTTCCTTGTGTTTGTGTATGAGGCTTGAATATGTGAGTGTTTGAATTTGAGAGTGAGTGGGATTTGGGAAAATAATTAAGAGAAAAAAGGTGACAATTCTAGAGAATTCTCACTGTTTTCTCCCTATTTTCGCCAAGGTGCAGTTGTGAAATGTGTTGTGTCCCTCTTTTTTCTGTGACTGAAGGCCTCAATTTATAGCCCTCTGAAAGTGCCAAAGTCATCCGCGCGGACCAGAAGGGAAGCGTGCACTGTTCATTAAATGCAGCTCCAGGCTTTGGACACAAGGAATATCTTTTGAAAATTCAAACTGGTTGCTGTTTTTCAGCTTACCAGATTCGGATTTTTCCAATTTCTTTTCTTTTTGAGATTCTTTTCTTGGCTTATCTTTAAATAGCAATGCCTACTTTACCCTTGCTTTGTTAGAAAAGTTAGGAATTGTTAGAAATGTTAGGAATGTTAAGACTTTCGTTAATTTTCTAACGAAAATGCTAACAACTCAAATTGGAGCACTTACAGTAGCCCCTCGGCGACGGTGCTTTCGAAGGAAGCGGGGTCGTCGATAAGAGTAAGGCTCCATATTTGACGAGGATGATCAAGTGATCGAGGTGGGTGAACCTAGCGATAGGCTACCTACGTATCCCGAGAATGGGAATCAAGCCGGCCGTAGTTCGGGTCTTTGACCACTGGAGTGAGTGTTTTAGGATGTCAACCTGGCGAAGAAGCGAGTTCTGCGATCGGTTCTTTGAAAGAAACTCTGCTTGGGGATAAGAGATGACCATTTTGGTCGATGGCTAAAGTTGTATATCCGCTCTGGGGATAGGAATGACCATTTTGGTCAGTGGCCGTTTGAACCTAATGATAGGCTACCTACGTATCCTTAAGAGGAATCAAGCCGATCGTAGTTCGGGTCTTTGACCACTGGAATGACTATTTTGAGGCGTCAACCGGTGAGCGAGTTACGTAGTCGGTTCTTTGAAAGAAACTCTTTGGCAGGATAAGAGATGACCATTTTGGTCTGATGGCTAAAGTTGTATATCCGCTCTGCTGGGGATAAGAGATGACCATTTTGGTCTGGTGGCTGAGATTGTATATCCGCTCTGCTGGGGATAGGAATGGCCATTTTGATGCGGTGGTGAACCTAATGATAGGCTACCTACGTATCCTTAGGAGGAATCAAGCCAGTCGTAGTTCGGGTCTTTGACCCTGGAATGACTATTTTGAGGTGTCAACCTGGTAATGATGGCGTTTTAGTTGACTCTGACCTTGAAGATGGCGTTTTAGGTGCCTCAGACCTTTGGAGATGATGGCTTTTTAGGTGCCTCGGACCTTTGGAGATGATGGCTTTATAGGTGCCTCGGACCTTTGGAGATGATGGCGTTTTAGGTGCCTCAGACCTTGATGATGGCGTTTTAGGTGCCTCGAACCTTGATGATGATGACTTTTTAGGTGCCTCGGACCTTGATGATGGCATTTTAGGTGCCTCGAACCTTGATGATGATGGCTTTTTAGGTGCCTCGGACCTTAATGATGATGGCGTTTTAGGTGCCTCGGACCTTGATGATGGCGTTTTAGGTGCCTCGAACCTTGATGATGATGGCTTTTTAGGTGCCTCGGACCTTGATGATGATGGCTTTTTAGGTGCCTCGGACCTTGATGATGATGACTTTTTAGGTGCCTCGGACCTTGATTTGAAATGTTTTCCCTTAATGGTTTGGGATGAATGGTCCTTCGGTGGACTTCGTCTGCTGCCGGAGGAGAGGGTGACCGTTTTGGTCGGGTAAATTTGGACACGATGATAGGCTACCTACGTATCCTTAAGAGGAATCAAGCCAATCATTAGTTCGAGATCTTTGGGGTTTCGTTGGAGAAAAATCGGGCTTACGTTTTACGGCCGTTGATGATAATGAGGCAAGAAACGGGATTCCGTTGACTTCCCTGGGGATTTTGTTAGCTTTTGCTGGAGAAATCAGACTTACGTTTTACTGCCGTTTGATGATTTTGATGAAAGAAACGGGATTCCGTTATCTTTTTTGGAGAAATCGGACTTACGTTTGTGCCGTTTGGTGATTTTGATGAAAGAAACGGGATTCCGTTATCTTTCTCGGAGAGATCGGACTTACGTTTGGCCGTTGATGATTTTGATGAAAGAAACGGGATTCCGTTATCTTTCTCGGAGAAATCGGACTTACGTTTCTGGCCGTCGAAAGATTTTTGATGAAAGAAACGGGAGTTAGTTATCTTTCTCGGAGAGATCGGACTTACGTTTTATTGCTCGAAAGATTTTGATGAAAGAGAGGATTCCGTTATCTTTCTCGGAAAATCGGACTTACGTTTGACTGCCGTTGATGATTTTGATGAAAGAAACGGGATTCCGTTATCTTTCTCGGAGAAATCGGACTTACGTTTGACTACGTTTATGATTTTGATGAAAGAGACGGGATTCCGTTATCTTTCTCGGAGAAATCGAGACTTACGTTTATAGTTGATGATTTTGATGAAAGAAACGGGATTCCGTTATCTTTCTCGGAGAGATCGGACTTACGTTTGGCCGTTTGATGATTTTGATGAAAGAAACGGGATTCCGTTATCTTTCTCGGAGAAATCGGACTTACGTTTGGCTAGTTTGATTGATATTGATGAAAGAAACGGGATTCCGTTATCTTTCTCGGAGAAATCGGACTTACGTTTGGCTAGTTGATGATTTTGATGAAGAAACGGGATTCCGTTATCTTTCTCGGGGAAATCGGACTTACGTTTGACTGCCGTTTGATGATTTTGATGAAAGAAACGGGATTCCGTTATCTTTCTCGGGAAATCGGACTTATGTTTTGACTGCCGTTGAATGATCTTGATGAAAGAAACGGGATTTCGTTATCTTTCTCGGAGAGATCGGACTTACGTTGACTGCCGTTTGATGATATTTGATGAAAGAAACGGGATTCCGTTATCTTTCTCGAGAAATCGGACTTACGTTTGACTCGCCGTCGAATGATTTTGATGAAAGAAACGGGATTCCGTTATCTTTCTCGGAGAAATCGGTCTTACGTTTGACTGCCGTTGATGATTTTGATGAAAGAAACGGGATTCCGTTAACTTTCTCGGAGAGATCGGACTTACGTTTTACTGTCGCGTGATGATTTTGATGAAAGAAATGGGATTCCGTTATCTTCCTCGGGGAAATCGGACTTACGTTTGACTTCAGTTAGGGTTCCTTTGAAAGGGGGTTAACTTTGGTTAACTTTGGTTAACCCTGTTAAGTTGAGGACTAAACTGCAGAGTCCTGAAATTTTAAAGGGCAAAATGGGTCTTTTTGACCCTTCAAAACCATCCGCGCGGATCGGGTTGAAAGTCGATTGGTTTAAATGAGGGCCCGATGCCCTTCTTCTTCCCTCGCAGTCTGTTTTCAAAATTACGAGAGAGAGAGATTTTCGCCAAAACCGCCATGAAGGCCAAAAAGCTTCGAAATCCTTCCGATTTTCTTCGATTTTTCAAGCAATGGAACACGGGGAGTTGCTTTTCAAGGCCAAGGACGTGGTCCGGTTGCGGAGAGACGATTAGAGCTCGTTTGAATGAGGAGACATTACACTCTTTCGCAATCGATTGCGGAGGAGCCCTATCCCCGTGCGTGGCAACATTGGGCCAACGATCCGAGTCTCGAACGGTATACTTGAATCTTTTCACTTCTTTTGTTGATTTCTTGCTTGAAATTGATTTTTGTGATTGATTTTTTGAATTTTTTGAATATCCAAAAATTGTGATGCTCTTGGGCTTGGATTTTGATTTTGATGCTTTGCATGTTGTAATGAGTATATGGGTAATGTGCATTTTGTTTGAAAAAAAGAATGGGCATTTTTGCCAAATTTTTTTTTAAAATTCGAAAATTGCATTTAAAATTCAAAAATTATGTGTTTTTTGAATATTGGATTTTGATGATTTGCATGTTGCAATATGTTTGAAAAAGAATGGGCATTTTTGCCATATTTTTTTTGTTTTGTTTTTTTTTGAAATATGAGACTATGATAAGAATTCGCCGAATTCGGGACGGACATGAATGTATGCATGTATGCACTCTTGTAGGATTATTTTTTTTTGTAATGGGATAATGAATGACATGAATGTATGCATGCATTTTTTTTTTGTGAAAATATGAGTTCTTGTGAAAAGTGGGACGAATTTTTTGATTCCGTTGATTGAATGAACTTGTAGAAAAGCTGTTTATTTGTGCTATCTTATGAAAAATGGGACGGAGTTTTTACTTCCGTTAACTCGACATGTATTGACATGTATGAATGAATGAGTGGTGATTGTTTGAAAACTCTTTTCCATTGGTGCGAAAAAAAAAATGGGGCTAGGTCCATTGTATCTTTGTTATCTTTGCCCGAATTTTACGCAAAACTTTATGTCTATGATGCATGTGTATGCTCTTTTTTTTTTTGAATGCAAGAATGCAAAATTTTGACACTTTTGGCATTTTTGTTTCCCTCTCTTTTTTTATTGCAGGGTGGAAACAATTTCGTGACGGAGCAGCTGAACAAGATGAAGACTCGAGGATCAGTGGAGTCTGTTATTGGTCTATGGGACCGGCTTCCAGATATGGGCAGAGGAGCGATGATGAGTCCTAGACAGATCGTCATTGAGACTGGCTTGTACGAGTTCATCGAGTGCTTGAGGGGGTTGGTCAAGTTTCCCAAGAGTAGGGGTCTGATCTTCGCTTTGGCACAGCACTGGTGGGACGTGACCCACACATTCCACTTCTTCTGGGGCGAGGCGACGGTTACGCCTTCTGATTACGCTGCGATTACGGGCTTGTCCTTTAATGGACGGAGCATTGAGTGGAGAGACGGCTACATGATCGGGATCTGCAGCCCTTCGGGATTTTCCCTATTCCCAAAAAGGGGATGGGTATGGAGTACGCCGTGGTCGAGGGAAAGATTGTGGAGAGCATCGGGAGCTATGAGGCCGGGGACGAGAGGATAGGCGCCGAGCGCATTGCCGGGGCTTTTCTATGGTTTGCTTTTTCGAGCACCCTTTTGGACACGCCGAGGGGACGGCCGTGTTTTGCTTTGCTGCGGTCCCCGGAGGATGTGAGGATGGCCGGAGAGGTCTCTTGGGGAGAGGCGGGGTGGCGAGCTCTATTTCGCTCTAGATCGGTATAGCGGAAGAGGCTGTCGGTTCCTTGACATGCTTCGAGTTCCTCCGGAGGTATAAGCTTTCCTTTTGCTTTCTCTCTTTTCTTTAAGCACGTATTCCTCATTTTTCGCACTTAATTGATGTGATCTTTACCTTTCGCAGGTATGGGCGTTGGAGTTCTTTCACGTCACGATGTGGCGACAGCCGGCGGAGTACGTTGGGGCGTATCCGGCCATGCGTTCCTGGCCCAAGTATGCCCGGGAGAAGAAAGGTTCTAGAGGGCGCACGACCCTCGCATACGAGGAGTGCCCGCCTTTGACGGGGGCTGAGACGGATGAGGGGATGATATTCTATCCCTGGGATCGTTTCGATGTGGCGCAGCTGAGGGGCACTGAGATATGGACTGTGCAGCGGAGGATTTTGAGGGGCTTGACTTGCGACGTGTATTATCTGGGGGAGAGAGTGACGCGCCAGCATGGCGTGAATTCGCCTTTGATGACACCGGTGGAGCCTCCCGCCGACATGATGCATCCGAGCGAGAGATCGGAGACCTGGGGTGATTACCGAGGTGGCCAGCACTTCTCGGCATTTGTGGCGATTGAGCAGTATCCGGTATTTGTCTTGAGGAGGCTGAGGATGCCCCAGGTTCTTGATAGAGAGGGATTAGGGATCCCGCGGTACCCTCGAACGGACTTTTCATATGTCCAGGATGGGGTTAGATTGAGGGTGCAGATCCCCCAGCCTGAGCGGCTTCCACGAGCTTTCCGGCCTCGTCCGGGTATGAAGGTATGGCTTCTCCTTCCCACCTCTCTTTTTTTTGCTTCTGTATTTTCCTTTCTTTCCTGTCATCATTTTTCGCCTCAATTATTTCTGACGCTTTTGCTCCCGTGCAGTTTCCGGAGGTGGTCGTGGAGAAGCTGATGAAGCAGGTGATCGAGGCTAAGAGATTCATCAGGAGGATGGTGGCTTGTGGAGCCCCTCAGGCCAGAGCGAGGCGACCACAGCCGGCGCCTGTCGAGCGGGAGACTTCCCCTGAGCCTTCTGAGCGTTCTTCCGAGACTCCTCTTTCTCCTCTCATAGATCCTAGCGTGGTGCTGCCTTCGGACCACGTCATCCTCGGGGATCCGTACGGGCAAGGGCATGTCTGGCATCACGGTGGGTCTTCTTCACACGTCCAGGAGTCCGACGCCTTCACCTTCGGATATGATTTCTTTGCGGATCTTGGTTTGCCGTATCAGAGCGTGCCGGTAGGTCCTGACGAGTCTTCTTCCGGAGACGAGGACGATGATTGTGAGCCCGAGACATTCATGGCTACCGAGGAGGCGGGTCCGAGCCGCAAGAGGGGCCGGGGGAAGGCGCCGGCCACCGAGGATTCCGATTGACTGATTTCTGAGATTGATTGAGATTTCGAGATTGTACTAGTACGGATACATCTTATTTCCATGCATATTTTTTTTTTGCTTTTTTCTTTTTTTTTTTGGGAATGTAATAATTTAGGATTTTATTATTTTTTTTTGAATGCAATGCTGTATGAATTCAATGTTGCATGAGCCTCGGTTTTTTGGCAAGGGTGTAGATGTTTGGTGTATGGACTGGTTTGGACAGGCTTTGGCTGGGACAAAATATTCCTTTGTGGTGCCAGCTTTAAACCGCAAAGAAAATTTTTTTTGGTAACAATACTATCCGCGCGGATGGGGATGACATCCGTCGGGGTTCATTTATTCTCGGTGGTTGGATCTCGGTTTGGGGCATAAATGTCACTCCGAAACTTCATCTTCTTCAGTTCAAACTGGAATTTCGGGAGAGAGAAGAGAGAAGCCATGGAAAATCTTAGAAGAACTCCATCAAAATTGTCCCAAGAATCCCAAATGTCATTTTTCAACAAGTTTAAAGAGTGGTCTCGGGAGATTATGCATGAGAGGAGGTCATTTTTCGAAGAAAGGTACAAGGTGAAGTGCTTATGGTCCCTCAAAGAATTGGTTCCGGACTACGACCTCTTGAGAGCTTCTTCATCATTTTGGGATACTAGAAGGCATGTCTTTTGCCTTTCTTACAATGAGGTTGTTCCGACCGTTGAAGAATTCCGGGCTTTGCTTGGCGGTCCGGAGGTGGAAGAGATTGCGGTTCCTTTGCCCGGAGGGGCCTCTTTTGTTGACAAGCTGTGCAACCTTCTTCATCTTTCCCCGGAGGAAGCACAAGGTATGATCCGTGGTCCTGATCATTTTGATATTTCTGGTCTTCCTGATAGATTTAGGGGCTTAAGCTTGTTTGACGATGCCTATTGGGATGCCTTTGCACTTTGCATGTTCGGGACCTTGTTCATGGTTTATTCGTTTGGGATCTGTCATCGGGCTCTGCTAGATGTAGTCGTTCACTGTCGCTTGGGCAGAGACGTTGTACCTTTGATCCTGGGGGAGACTTTTCATGCTCTCGATAGGCTGGCTACCGGGAGACGGTATATGCATGGGGGCAGCCCGTTCCTCTTGACTCTGTGGCTGATGGAGCGCTTGGGGATTCTTCGGGAAACTTCTGATATGATCAAGCCTTGGACATTCGCCAGGAGAGGGGTTGCTGTAGATTTTGATGATCAGGGCTCATGGGAGCGTTGGATGGCTGGTCGCCGGACTGAAGATATCAGATGGTCGGTGCCTTATTGGCGGGTGGAGACTCGGAGGGTGCTTCAGGACGGATCTCCCGTGGTTATGGTTCCGGGGCTTTCTCAGTCCAGCTTCTACATTCCGGCTTTGGTTCTGAGACAGTTTGGTTTGGAGCAGGTTCCTTTGGAGGATTTTGATGATATAGCCACCAGGGTGGTGGCTTCTGCTTCTATGGATGATCCTTCGGTGTTTTCCTTTCTTTCCCGAGTATGGAGGTATGACGTCTTTCCTCCTCGGGTTATCCTCAGGCGTCTGAGACCTGTGTTCCTGACCACTTGGTACCTGGATTGGTACGAGAGGCATTTGGGAGAGACTCAGATGGCTATTTTGGGACGGCGTGAGGCCATTGTGGGTGCGGAGGACCTGACAGTTTCGGAGAGGAGGAGGGCCGAGGCGAGGGCCAACCCTCACGACAGGAGCGGAGATGTTGTGACCGACTATGAGGCTTACGTCAAGAGACAGGAGAGGAGGACTCCTATGCTACCGCCTAGGCTACAGGAGATGAGAGATGATGCTAGGGCTACTAAGGCTCGACAGAGGCCGGTTTGATAGATCCCGTTCCTATACCAGCAGCTTGGTAGGAGGAAGACCGACATCTTTCCCGTTCAGAAGAAGAAGACTCGAAGGGGGAAGAAGAGGGGAGATGCCAGTACGAGCGGCTTGGAGTGACCTTGAGGTTTCCGAGTATCCCTTTCTTGTCGTAGCATACACATTAGTTTGATTATGTATCTTAGTTTCTTTTAGCAAAGTTGCTGCCGCTGTAGGAATGAACCGAGCTTAGACTCATCAAAAAGCTTTTAACCGTAATGAATATGTGAATTGCTTTAGAGTTTTTCGAGACGCTTTCATGGTCCGATTGTATTGATGTCGAAGTATGACTTTTATTTGTGTTTTAGACCGAACCGTTTCCGCCGCCTACGTTCCCTTCGGACAAAGGGCTCAGTCTCCGTAGTTCGACCCGGTTTTTCTTTTTGTTTTGTTTTTTTTTTGTTTTTTTTTTTTTTTTTTTTTTTTTTTCTTTTTTTTTTTGGTGCAACCCCGTTTTTTACCTAGGCCGTCCTTTTCGGGTTTTCAACCTAGTTGGGTATTACTCTTTTGGCACTCCTTCTTTTTTTTTTGACTCAGTGTTTTTACGCGTAGTATCTGCGCAGCTTGTCACCATTCACTGGGTGTACAAAGGGATTTCCGTCGAGGTCTGCAAGTTGCATGGCTCCTCCGGAGAAGATCTTCTGGACAACATATGGCCCGACCTAGACAGGCTCCCATTTGCCAAGCGGGTTGATACGGACTGGGGGCTTCTCTTTCAAAACGAGATCACCTTCTCGGATCTCCCGGTGCTTTACTTTCTTGTCGAAGGCTCTGGCCATTCTCCCTTGGTAAGCTCGGATATGTTCTATTGCTTTCAATCGGCGCTCATCTAGTAGGGACAATTCATCATGGCGACTTTGGAGCCATTCGACCTCGTTGATCTGGCTCTCCAACAGCACACGGAGTGAGGGGATTTCTAGCTCGATTGGGAGTACGGCTTCCATTCCGTAGGTGAGGGCAAACGATGCTTCCCCGGTTGCCATTCTGACGGATGTTCTGTAGCCCCAGAGTGCCAGGTGTAACTTTTCGGGCCAATCTCGACCTTGGACAGCCATTTTCCGGATGATGTTTTCCAGAGTCTTGTTTGCTGCTTCGACGGCTCCGTTGGTTTGGGGCCTGTAGGGAGATGACTTGTGACGGGTTATTCTGAATTCCGCCAGCAGCCTGTCGCATTCCCCTTCGAAGTGGGATCCATTATCTGAGATGATTTCGGCTGGCAACCCGTATCGGCATATGATGTTCTCTTTGATGAAGAGGGCTACTTTCCTTGAGTTGAGGATTTTGTAGGGCATCCTTTCTAGTTTCCTCGGAGAAACTACCAATCTGCGTCTCTTTAGGCTCTTCCGCAGTTCCCAGATTCACACTCGTCAAAATCTCTTCGGCAGCTTGGGCTCGATTTTCCTCTTTCCGAACAACCTGCTTAAAGATTTTTGTTTTCTTCTTTTTTTTTATTTAATGTGTCTGCTTCTTTATCTAATGAATTATTATTAAATGTTTTTTTAATTCATCATTAGTTAAAGTGGCAATCAAAGGATACTCAGAAAGGTTCGTCATTTCATTAGGAACAAAAGGAAGTACAGCATTCGCTACAGACTCGTAGTCTTCAGGCGTAAGGCCATCGGACGACCCTAGAGACTCGACCTTAACAATGAGAGACTCGGAGGACTCTTCCTAGATTGACACAAAGGGACGGGAGACCAATCCAGGCTTGGTGATCATTTCTTCTTTGGTCGCGGACGGGCCTGAGAGAGTTTCCCGATTCCTTAATGGCATCGTTGTCAGGGGCGTCATGACTCGGGAATTGTACTGTGCTCCTTCCTCGATCATCGCTACCATTTCTTTGACTGAGCTGAAATCAATCAGGTCTGGCACCTGGATCTCTTCCCCGAATAACTGCTGCATAATCGGACCATCCCAATCATCTGAAAAGACTTCTGTGGCTTTGGCTTTCGGCACGGTCAATTCAAACTCAGGTTTCGGACCTTCCTGGGCAGTAGGAATTGTGGTTGTGAGCTTCTCGAACTGTTCCACTAGGCTTGGCACGCCTTTGAAAGTGTACTCACTCTTCATGGTAGTGGTAGCCCTGGATATCTTGGGTAGGTCCAGAAACATTCTACGGACCGGGTTATCTTTGGCTCCCGAACTTGTTAAGGCTATCTCAGTAGCTTCAGCCACCCTTCTGTAAGAGTGGGCTCTGTGATGTTACCCGGTTGTGTGGGACCCTTTACAAAGTAGTCAGCCAAATTAGGACTGAAAGGGAGAGATTTAGGGTCGTCGACCGGGACCCTTCCTGTGATAGCTTCAAATCCTTTTCCTTTTGCAGTGTCCACCGAGGAGGCCTCATATCCCAGGCCGTGGCGAATTTTCTGTCCTTTCACCTCGATGAGTTTGTGAGTTCCTTGTTGGTGGTTCCTCGAACCGAGGCCAGGTAGATAGCTCATCTTTCTCATCATTTTCAAGACCGGAGGGATTTTATCCCGGGTGATTGTCAGATCTATGTTGCACACTTGGGCTTTGGGAGGCTCGACCGTGAAGCCTGTTAGCATGAGACCTTCCTCATCATGTTTGATTTCCAGAATAGGTATTCCACCTGTATCCGTGCCCTCCAAGGTGACTAGATCCCCGTAAATGGTTGTCAGGTCCCCATTCGAGACAAATTTCACACACTGGTGGAGGCTTGAGGCGACCCCCTTGACCTGATGCAGCCAAGGTCTTCCCAATAAGGCATTAAAAGTGATCGGGATGTCAATAACCTGGAATTCCACAGGTATCAATTTCTGGCCAAACCAGAGGTCCAAAGTAGCAACTCCAAGGACTGCTCGAGATGTCGAGTCGTAAGCTTTGACTGTGAGGGAGGAAGGCTTCAAGTCTGTAGTCTTGATATCAAGCAGGCTCATGATCTTTGCCGGAAGGATATTCATTCCGGACCCATTGTCGACCAGGACCCGAGGGAGGCGTCGTTCATCCAATTGGACCGTGATGAAGAGAGGTTCGTTATGATCAGCCCCAAATTGAGGGAGGTCGAGATCTGTGAAAGTGATTATGTTCCCGTAGTGGATGTTTCCAATCAGCTGTACCACGTCATCGGGAGTAGCATCAATAGGGACCAAGGTGCGGGCCAGGCTTTCTTCCAGCTTTAGCTTGTGGGGATAGGATGAGGTGAGCAGGGACCATAGAGAGATGTTGGCCTGTGTTTGCTTCAACTGGGTGAGCACGGGATCCTCCTTTCTGGGGTTAGGAGCTTCGGCTGTCTTAGCATAGGGACGGCGGTTCTCCTCAGGTACTTGATCTGTGGCTTTCTTATCTGCCTTGGGATTCCCTTGGAAGATTTGCCCGGATCGGTTCAACAGGTTAACTTCCTCATCGGTTGCTTCTTGACTAGATTTCTTCAACGCTGCTAAGGTCAACGGGGGAGCCTTTTTGGCTACCGGCCACTGGTTCTGACGGAGTCTAGCAACGGTGAGGGGCTGAGCTGTACTGGCTCCTTCCTGGGCGGCCCTTATAACTGCTTCCCAAGTCACAGGCTTTTGAGTCTGGGGTTGTGTTGTTGCCCCCTGGATGGCCCACAGAGCTAGGGCATCCTCCGATTCGCTCCCATAGTCTGCCTTGCTCACAGTTATCATACAACAAGAGTCGCTATTGTCGGGGCTCGGCGGCTTTTCGATCTCATCCCCGGTATAGTGCAACCATTCTGGTTCCTTTCTGTAATACTCAGAGCTGGAGATGATTATAGCACTCTGTGTGGGAGGCGCATCCGGTATCATGCCGGTTTCTAGGACTTCTCTGAGAGCTGACATGCATTCGGGGAAGGTGACCTCTTCTTGGGTAACCCTGACAAGGAGTGTTACTTTGTTCCGGGGTGGATTTGATCTGACCATGGTTATTTTCTCATTTGGGCGGATGGGAGTTAGTTTCCCTCTTTCTATCAGATCCTCAACTATCAGCCTGGATCGGATGCCTGAAAACCCTTTCCCCAAAGCATGGTAGGCAGTGTTGAACTCTAAGACATCCACGTGCTCGCACTCCAGAAACTTCATGGCCTTCATATCCTCGGTTTCGTAGTAGTCGTCTGAAGTTTCTTCGTCGTCGCTTGCTGACAACCAACCATTGTGCCTGGCTCCCATGGGCTCATTTCCGGTATGATTGTTCCAGACTGATTCCGGTTCTGGGGCCTCAGTTGACTCTTCGCTCTCGTCATCATCATCGTCATCGCTGTAATCGGAATCCTCTTCCCATACTACCGGGATTTCATCTGAGAGAGAACGCCGATCAAACCCGTTAGGGGAATATGGGTGCGTGCAACCGCAGAAATTGTCATATGCTCCCATTCCTGGAAGTGGCAGTTGTGACTCCGCTTCTCCTCCCAAAAACTGCGGGGGAAGAGTGAGAGGGGGTGGCACGTATTTGACTCCCGGCAGGATATAGAAGGAGTCCTCCTCTTCCGATTCTTCGCTGTTCTCGGGATCATATTCGGCCTCTCCCAAAGCCAACTTGCAGAAGTGTACTAGCTCCAGATGCTCCTCGGCCTCTTTGCTGATAAGCCCCAGTACAGGCGCTCGCCGGAAGCTTTCTTGTTCGATTCTTCTCGATTGTTCCAACCATCTTGTTGTGAATGTGTGCCCAAAATTTTTTGTTTATTGGAATTCACGCGAGTTTGAAGACATCCGAGTTATTTGAAAAACGGAGTCGCCACGCCATTTTGATTACCTCAAAACTTTAAAAAAAAGGTTTTATGGGTTCGGAGGTTAAGTTACCCCTTGGGAAGAACGTTTGGCGTTCACCCAAAGTGCCTTGCCGGAGCAAGTCTCCCTAGATTTCATTAATCGTGTTTGCTTGCGTGCTTTCTTTGTGTGCATGTGTTTGAAAATAAGGGGGGGGGAATGTCCCAAGTTGTCTTCCGGACGTACAAACCATTTGTTGGTTGTCGCTCGGGATTCCTTGGAATTTATGTATTTGGGATTATGATCCCGTCCTCATCTTATGACTTATGATCATCGCATTTTAAACCTCGGGACCCTCGGGACTTGCGTGATCGAGAGAATGACTCTCTTTTTGGGTCAAAGATGAGGTTCTTTAGGAAGGAATGTCCTTAGCCCATCAATCCTACGCTTTAAGACGGTCGAGCTCGTATAGAGGCTTCATACTCATTCTTAAGCGATAATCGGAGATATAGGGTTCAAGGTTATCCTTTTCCTAAAGAAATCATGAACCTTTAATGGAAGGAACGATGCAAAGATGAGAACTTTTACACCGGTCCGTTCCAAGGTTGGGGGAAAGGGGAAATGCATGATGAAAATGACTCTTTAATGAAAAGATGACATTTTTAGGTTGCAAATGATGCTTTTTGATTGAAAGAAATGATCTTTATGCAAATGATGCATAAAGATTTGATTTTTATGCAAATGATGCATTGAAAAGGGGTTTTGATGCAAAGGATGCAGTTTTATTGAAAAAGATTTGATCTTTATATGCAAATGATGCATAAAGATAACATTTTTATTGGAAAATAGGGATTTTAGGTGCAAAGGATGCACCTTTATGAAAAAAGACTACATTTTTATGATAAATGAGGTCTTAATGCATGCAAAGGGGAAGGGGATGATAAAGATGTGATCTTTAAGCTACCAAGTCCCAAGCAATATAAAGACAATGCAATGAGCAATTTATAAAGCAATTAGGATGCAAGGATAGGGTGTGCGAGGTTACCAATGACTTCCTTTGCTTCTCGGGACGGAGCTAGGAGGAGAGGTCGATCTTTGGTCTTCAAGGAGGAGGATGAAGCTTCTTGGCCTTCCTTCTTCTTCTTCTTGAATTCCCAAATAGCTTTCTTCACGTCTTTCAGAGTGGATTGAGTATTTTTCTCATATATTGTGTGTTTTGAAATGGGTAGAGGAGGGCTCTATTTATAGGCAGCCTGGATAAGGCTAATGAAGCCGCGGGCTGCATGCTCTTTGCAAATGAGGCCGTGCGGCATTATCCACAATGACTCGCATTCTAGAACCATGCAAGGTGGCATCATTCTAGAAGCTTCCCTAATTAAGAAAAACGTGTTTTCTTAATTAGGAAGGCTCCTTACAGCCCTAATTTAGATTTGGACTGCTCCAGACATTTCCTAACACTAGGAAGGTCCGGGAATTACCGGAAAATTTACCGAAATGTCGGGAAAATTAACCTAAGGCATGAGCCGATTTGGGGTACTTACAGAAGCCCCTCGGCAACGTCACTTGCAAGGCGAGTGGGGTTGTCGATAGAAAAGGATCCGATCTGGCGAATGCCGAGACGGATTGGGAGACCAAGGTGGTCGAGTGGCTGAACCTTTTGGAAGGCTACCTACGTATCCCGGAGGAATCAAGCCAGGCCGTAGTTCGGAATTAGGATCCTCTGGGGGAGGAAGAAGAGAAACTGACCTAGGAGGTCAAGCAATTGATCCTACTGGGGATATGCTAGGAGTGACCCAGGTGGTCGAATATTTGAACTTTTATGAGGGGGCGCTTTATCACTGAGGAGTGACAAAGGAACAGGGTGACCAAAGTGGTCGAATGGCTGGACCTTTTATAAAAGGCTACCTACGTATCCCGGAGGAATCAAGCCTTGATCGTAGTTCAAGCATCACTAGATAGTTAGGAACGATGTCTAGGATCCTTGGGATTTTGACAATTCGGAGGCTGTCACCTGAGGAAGCTAGAGCTTACGGCACTATCTCTTTATGACGGAGATAGAGGTAACTTAAGTTGGGAAACTTGAGCATTCGTCACTATTCGCGGATAGTGGTAGCACAAGTTGAAATGACTTGGGCATTCGTCACTATTCGCGGATAGTGGTAGCACAAGTTGGAATGACTTGGGCATACTTCACTATTCGCGGATAGAGGTAGCACAAGTTGGAATGACTTGGGCATACGTCACTATTCGCGGATAGAGGTAGCACAAGTTGGAATGACTTGGGCATACTTCACTATTCGCGGATAGAGGTAGCACAAGTTGGAATGACTTGGGCATACTTCACTATTCGCGGATAGAGGTAGCACAAGTTGGAATGACTTGGGCATACTTCACTATTCGTGGATAGAGGTAGCACAAGTTGGAATGACTTGGGCATACTTCACTATTCGCGGATAGAGGTAGCACAAGTTGGAATGACTTGGGCATACTTCACTATTCGCGGATAGAGGTAGCACAAGTTGGAATGACTTGGGCATACTTCACTATTCGCGGATAGAGGTAGCACAAGTTGGAATGACTTGGGCATACTTCACTATTCGCGGATAGAGGTAGCACAAGTTGGAATGACTTGGGCATACTTCACTATTCGCGGATAGAGGTAGCACAAGTTGGAATGACTTGGGCATACTTCACTATTCGCGGATAGAGGTAGCACAAGTTGGAATGACTTGGGCATACTTCACTATTCGCGGATAGAGGTAGCACAAGTTGGAATGACTTGGGCATACTTCACTATTCGCGGATAGAGGTAGCACAAGTTGGAATGACTTGGGCATACTTCACTATTCGCGGATAGAGGTAGCACAAGTTGGAATGACTTGGGCATACTTCACTATTCGCGGATAGAGGTAGCACAAGTTTAGAGTTCCGACACTGGAGGTTGTCACCTAGTGTTATCCCGTTATAACGGAATTAACGGAGGCGACTGGGAATAAAGCTTGATTGCTAAAGAGATAAGGGATATTTTCTGAAAAGATGTTATCTTGGTTAAAAGATAACGGAAATTGCACGCCCAAGTGGAAGGTCCAGGGGCAGGATTGTAATTTCTGCTCAGAGCGAATGAAGCCGCCCGGCATGAGATGGAGAAAAAGAAGCCGTACGGCTAGAAACCTGTTTTTTCCAGATTATTTAAAATCAGGTTTTGAACGGGCATTGGGCATTTGTTGCCGCCCACTTCAGCCGAGAGAGAGAGAAGAGAGAGAGAATTTCGAAATTCTTCAATCCTTTTGCTTCCCTTTGATTTGAAATGGATCCGGAGGGCAATCCCATACCAAGGCAAGCGAGGAGAAACATCTCGGCGGCCGCGAGAAGGAGGAGGAAGGAGCTCGTGAGGACGGAGAGGAAGTATGACTTCCTTACGCCTCCATCGGAGCTTTACCCGGGGAGAAGGGAGCACAAATCAACGAACCCGCGATCAGTTGGGGTAAGCATTCTCATTTTGCTCAAATCCGATGATTTTGCTTGAATTTTGAATGATTTAGGGCTTGACCCGAATTTTAGGATTTTTGAATGATTTTTTGAATGATTTTGAGATGCATGAACAACCTATGAGGCTAAGAATATGCAATGTGCAATTTGTTTGGTGAAAAATATGAGAATGACTCACTTTTTTCTCGCAAAATGAAGTAAAAAAAAATTTTTTTTAAAATATGAGACGGAGTTCTTGCCTTGTGCTAGAACTAGGTCAAAATTCTGATTTTCAATGAGAAAAACATGATTTTGGAAGATGAAAATGATTCATGCATGCCATTTTTTTTTTTTTTGAAAAATAATGCTTATGTGCAAAAAATTGTGATTTTGTGCTTTAGGAAAGCAATGACGCGTTTCAAGTGATGAAAGACACGTTTTTGATGCAAAAGATATGCTAGAAAAACTTTTATGAATGCTTTTCTTTTGAAAATATGTGCACTTTTGAATATATGCATGCTTTTGAAATGATATGAAGGACTGACGCTTCTTTTGATGTGCTTGTCTACAGGAGAACAAGTCTAGAGGACCGTCGGAGATAGCGGTCAAGCTTTGGCAGAGGATGCCAGACTTTGAGAAGGATGGGATGAATCCCAAGCAGCTGGTGAGGGCTACCGGCTTGGATGCATTTGTAGAGGCTATCGGCCGGGGTGTCCACATTACCTCTAAGAGCAAGGGCTTGGTCCAGGCCCTATCTGAGTTCTGGTGGGACAGTACACATAGCTTTCACTCCGAGCCGGGAGAGCTGACAGTGACTCCTGCCGATTTCACCGCTATTACGGGCTTACAGTTCACCGGGAGGCCCGTGACTTGGAGGGATCACATCACAGCGGAGGAGTTCCAAGCTTTGGTCGGGTTTGAGTTGATTCCGAAGGGGCTGGGGATGGAGACACGGAATGTCGAGGTGGCACCCGTACTTCCATACGTAATTTTGCCGCTAATGATGTGATCGCCCAGCCACCGGCTAGAGCATTCATATGGTTGATGCTATCGGTCACCATTTTTGCTAATTCTGGGACGATAGCTATGACTTGCCTCCTCGACTCTCTGGAGGATGTAGATGGGATTGGGACGGTCTCTTGGGGCGAGGCCGGATTGGCGGAGCTATACTTCTCCCTGGATCTGTACAGCCGGAACAAGGCTGCTTCCATGGACTGCTTCTCTTTTGCCCTCGAGGTAGTCTCCTTTCTTTTCTCTTTTCTCTTTTCTCGTCTCGAGACTTTTATAAGAGAGAGAATGACCTTTTGATGTTTTGAACATGCAGGCCTGGTTTTGCGAGGTGATCGGGTTCTTCCCTTGGAACCAGCAGAGTGATGTCACCATCTTCCCTGCTATGGTTCGCTGGAGGGGAGACGCGAGAGATAAATTCACGGGGAAGACCCGGATTACTTTCGACTACAAAATGGTGAGGCCGGTCATCAACAGGGATGGGCACGATGGAGTGGACTTCTACCCCTGGGGCAAGTATCCAGAGATCTTGGCCGGGAGATGCTATAGAGGTGACGAGGCGCAGGAGGTGGCTCACTGTGGCCGACATGTGATGTCATCTACTTGGGGGACCGCTTTCGAGGCAAAGATGGTCATGTTCCCCCACTAGATGCCATTACTCCTTCGACCCTCCAAAGACGGATGCCGCAGCCTGTGGACCGGCCGTAGGATGAGATAGCGAGGTACCAGTGTGCGTGGCCGCGGAGGAGTACTTCGACATGGACACCCCCTACGCCGTGTTTGTGGAGCCGCCCGAGGACGCCACGTAAGCTAGTGAAGCCGGCGGTCACTCGTGGATATGGGGAGGATGAGCCTACCGACTCCGCCGATCCCTCCCGCACATCCGTCCTATGTGGTCCATGGAGTGCCAAGGAGGATGAGGATACCGTCCCCGATGCTAGGGAGCCCCAAGACACCTTGCCGCCCGATAGCACCGTAAGTGTACTCTAGGTCTTATTCCCTTTTTAGCTTTCGCATTTTCTCGCTTTTTTTTGCTATTTTCTCGAGATTTTCTCGAGATTTTTCTTCTTTTTTTTCTCGTGTTCCACTCGCACTTATGATAGGCCGGTCGTGCGTAATAGGGCCGGAAGGACATGTGCCGGTCTCTTCTCGAGGAAGCCGGCCCGCGCTTCGAAGGCGCAGCAGGATGCACAGGAGCTCGGGCGCAAGAGACGGCACGTCTGGGGCACAGCTGCCTACCTCATCGGCCTCGGAGTACTCTTCCAAAGGCTATGCCTCGGGGCGGGGACCCAACGCCGACATTCGGAGCAAACTGGCCGAGTACGGGCACGATAATGTCCATCTATCTCGATGTGAGCGACTGTGGAGGACTTGATGAGGGAGGCTAGCATCTACGAGCCGAGCAAATGAAGATGAAGAAGAATCGGAGGCCTAGGAGGTCTCTAGAATAGATTTGGAACAAAAACAAACAATTTACAATTTTTATGCACATTTTGTTTATTTTTTGCTTTATTTGGGCGCCGATGGGGCGAAAACATTGTATTTACATTTTAATTGCTTTTTCTAATTCATGCTTTTTCAATTTGCATATTATCTGAGCCTTGGGGCGACTTTTTTGCTTGGAATTGGGGCTGAAAATGGGCCAAAATGATTTATAATGGTGTATAAATGCTTGAATGGCTTCGGACATGTTTTTGTACAGTTTTGGTTGAAAAAGTGGGGTGAAAACTCCCTTGGGCAGCAATCTTGGTTGCCGCAGAATTTTTCTCGCAGAGGGCTAATGTAGCCGTGCGGCATGGCCTCGAGGGCAAATGAAGCCGTGCGGCTTGCGTCCGTCTCCGAGCCGGTTATTTTCCTCGAATAAAAGCAAGGCTTGGCCATTTCATTTCATTTTCACTCTAGACTTGTCCCAATTGTTCCTGTGAGCATATTTTGGACCTAAAAGCACCATCTTTGATCATTTTGCGATGGAGAATCCCGTTAGATTGCAAAGGGGGAAACGAGACCATTTTCTATCTGGTCTTCAATCTTGGGCGAGATATAACTTTCAAAATCACAAGGGGCTGCTTGATTCTTCCTTCAAGATCAAGTCTTTATGGCATTTGAGGGATCTCCCGCCCGATTGGGATCTCGTTGAGAGCCGCAAAGAAAGTTTTGGGACGTCCGGAGACATGTTTATCAAGCTTCTCTTACAACGAAATCGTCCCAACGCACGAAGACTTCGTGAGCCTTGATTGGGGGTCCCGAGACCGAGGCTATAGCTATTCCGCTGACGGAGACGTGCCGGTGGCGGTAAAGCTTGCATCTTTTCCGCAGATTCCTTTGGGAGAGGCCGAGAGGATGATGGTAGCCCCTGATAGGATTGACCTTTCGATATCCCGGCAGTGTGCCTGGGTTTCCAGTATATGGCCGCGACCACAAAGTGGCTATGGATTCTTTCATTCTCTCGCGTATTCTCTATTTTGTTCACCGCCGAGTCCGTGGGGATTCACATAGTGGTCTCTTGGACATGGTCGAGACTCGCAGTGGCCGGGAAGGATATTGTCCCGCCGGGTTTTGGGAGAGACATTTCATGGGATTGATAGGATGGCTCGGGAGACCGCTTTCATGAGGTCCGGGAGTCCGGCTATGTTGACTTTGTGGTTGCAGGAGAGGCTCTGGGCTTTGCCTCGGGCTTTGCCGACACTGCCCTTGGGTGATTTCTGGAGAGGTGCACCGAGGCAACAGAACAGTGGTAGCCGGGAGCCGATGATGGCTAGGCTATCCACTTCGGACATCCGTTGGTGGATACCACATTGGAGGTTGCGCACCAGAGGATATTTCAGGGGTCTTATGCCGCGAGGGTTCCGTGATTCCGCCGGTCGCCCTTCTACATACCCCGCTTGGTATCCAGGCATTGGGGCTTTACAGAGCCATTGAGTGATTGGGAGGACATCCGGACCATGGAGGTGGTGTCATTGGACATGAGAGATCCAAATGCCTTCTCTTTCTTCTCGAGGGCTTGGACACATACCGCTTTCCCACCTGTGGCTATCTTCAGAGCAGTGAAGAGTACCATCTTGACCACCGTCTACTGACCGGTACGAGAGGGAGACGGGAGCGACTCAAGTTATCTTGGAGGATAGACGTCGAGCTTTATTGGGAGCCGATCGCGACTCGAGTAGGACTCGAGGGAGACCGAGGCTAAGGCGAGTTGCCATAACCAATCGTGTGACTTGGTCGTGATATGGAGGCTCTGTACAAGAGATTGTCCGAGGTCGCTCCTTTGACCGAGGCTCGAGGGAGGAGGTGCGGACTCGTGCTCGTATAGAGAGAGCGCTCATTGACACGGGGTTGGTAGAGGCTCCAGTGAGGATACCAGAGGTCGGGATGAGGGATACCGACATTATTGAGAAGAAAAGGAAGAAGACTCGACGAGGCCGAGGAAAAGGGAAGAAGACTGACGATTGACAAGTCTTTTCTCAAGATCCTCTTATTGCCATTTTGCAAACACATTAGTTTATTTAGGCATTTTGTTGTATTTTAGATCTTTTAGCAAGGTGTTAGCAGAGTTAAGAGGTAGACCGTGCTTGAACTCATCAAGAAGCTTTTAACTTGTAATGAACAAGAGATATTATCTTTAAAAATTAATCAAGACACATTTCATGGAAACTCAAATGTCTGATTTATTTGGGACCCGTTTTATGAAAACTGAAATGCCCTTTATTTTTATTTATTGTTTAGGACGCACTTCATGGAAGCTTGATTGCCCTTTTTTATTGTTTAGACCGAACCATATATGGCTGCCTACGTTCCCCTTTTACAAGAAAGGCTAAGGGGCTCAGTCTACGTAGTTCATTCTCGGTGAACTAAATTTTTTTTTTTTTTTTTTTTTTTTTTTTTCATGTGCAGCTCGTCTTTGCCTAGACTCGCCCTTTTTGGGGTTTTCACTTAGCCGGGCATTACTCTTTTTGCACCTTTTTTTTTTTCTTTTTTTTTTTTTTTTTTTTTTTTTTTTTTTTTTTATCGTACATAGTATCTTCTGAGTTTATCACCGTTGACCGGGTGGACAAAAGGGTTGCCATCCAAGTCTCGCAAGCTTCATTGCTCCTCCCGATGCATTTTCTCGCACCACATAAGGGCCGATCCAGACGGGTTCCCATTTTCCTGTGGGGTTGTCTCCGGTAGGGGCTTCACTTTCAAAGACTAAGTCACCCTCTTTGATGTCTCCGGCCTTGACCTTTTATCAAACGCCCGGCCATTCGCCTCGGTAGGCTCGGGTGTGTTCCATGGCTTTTAGCCTTCTCTCGTCAAGCAGGCTAATTCGTCATGCCGGCCGCGCAACCATTCCACTTCATTGACACCAAGTTTTCCAGAGGACCCTTAATGACGGGATTTCCAACTCCACCGGTAACACCGCTTCCATCCCGTAAGTTAGGCAAAAGGAGTTTCTCCCCGTGGCCGTTTCGACAGACGTTCAGAGCCCCGCAGTGCTAGGTGCAGCTTTTCGGGCCAATCACGACCACGGGTGGCCATCTTCCTGATGATCCGCTCGAGTGTCTTATTAGCAGCTTCCACGGCTCCATTGGTCCGAGGTCCGTACGGGGACGACTTGTGGCGAGTAACTCGAATTCTCGATGCTTAGCCTATCGCAGCCTTCCTTCGAAGTGTGACCCATTATCGAAATGATCTCGCTGGGCACCCCATATCTCGCACATTATGTTTTCTTTGATGAACCGGGCCACTTTTCTCGGAAGTGAGGACCTTGTAGGACTTGGCCTCTACCCACTGGGTGAAGTAGTCGATGGCTACCAACACGAACTCGTGCCCATTGCTTCCCGCCGGGGATATTTTCCCTATCACGTCAATGCCCCAAGTTGCAAACGGCCAAGGAGTCGCCATGCAAGCATGTGTCATGAGGTGGGAGATGGTTGAGGTTGGCAAACCGCCGGCATTTGTCGCAGTTCGACGTGCCGAATGCGCTGCTTTCCATGGAGATCCAGAGTAACCCATTCTCGAGGATCACTTGCATCGTGGCTCGCATTCATGTGAGGACCGCAGGGACCATTGTGGACTTCGGCCATCAACTCTTTGGCTCTTTCTTGAGTGACACATAAGAGGAGTGGTCCTTGATACCGCTTCTTGTATAGGTTGCCTCCTAGAATGACGCACCGAGAAGCCAACCTTTTCGTGGCTCGCAAGCTTTCGCTCGACTCCTTCTTTTGGTCTACCTTCTTCGTCTCCGAAAGCCGACTCTCCGTCTTTGAGGAATTGGTAACTGATTGTACCAAGGTTCCTTTATAGGCTCGAGTCCTGTGTCCACTTCACAACAAAGTCGGGGCTTCTCTTCTACCCACTCGAAGGGCTTTATGGCTTTTCCTGGGATCTCTACCAATGAGGCTAGAGTAGCTAGGGCATCTCGCGAACTGTTCTTTTCCTCGGCAAGTAGTGGAAAGTCACTTCTCCGAACCGTCCAAATAACTCCTCCATATAGGCATGATACCGTTGCAGACAGGGTCTACAGCCTTCCACTTGTTGGAAACCCGGTTGATGATCGTGGCCGAGTCTCCGTAAACTTCGAGCTCCTTGACATTTCTTTCTAAGGCGGCCTCCAAACCAAAGAATGCAAAGCCTTCATACTCGGCGGCATTGTTCGTGGCAGAAAGTTCAACTTGAGGGCTATGGGGTATGCTCATCTTTTGGATCGACCAATAGCATTCCCACACCATTTCCTCTTTGTTAGCGGCTCCGTCAAAGAATAATCGCCATCTATTTTCGTGCTCAACCGCAAAGATCCCTTCATCTCGGAAATTGGGGTTCGTGCCCTCTCGTCTTCATTATCGGGGAAATTCGCCAGGTGATCTCGACAATGCTTGACCCTTGATGGCCTTTCTCGGTCACATAGTTGATGTCGTATTCGCCAAGAAGAAGGACCACTTCGCTAGACGCATCGATAGGGAAGGCTTGTCAAAGATGTACTTGATGGGGTCCATTTTCGAGACCAAGTTCACAGGCGGGCTTCGCATATAATGCTTCAACTTGCCGACTACCTGCACTAGCCCCGCATGTGTCTTTTCACACGCCGAATAATTGAGCTCACTCCCCGTAGCTTCCGGCCGACAAAGTAAATGGCACTTTCTACCCGAGAATCTTTCTTCTCTTGAGCAAGCATAGCCCCAACCGCCGTGTTCTGCGATGGCTAGATAGAGCGTAAGAGGCTTCGTCTATGCTGGGGGCATAGTACCGGGGATGCACTAAGTATGCCTTGATCTGGTCAAAGGCGTCTTGGCATTCTTCGGTCCATTCTGTGTCCACATTCTTCTTCATGAGCTTGAAGATGGGCTCGCACATAGTGGTCAACCGATTGACGAAACGGCCGATGTACCGCAATTTACCCATGAAGCTCTTGACTTCGTCCGGGTTTGAGGTGGCCTCATATCCATGATAGCTTTGATCTTTCTGGGGTCAACTTCTATACCTCGCTCCGTGACCATGTACTCCGAGCACTTTTCCCCTTGTCACTCCGAAGGTGCATTCAAGTGTGGTTTAGTCTCATGGAATGCCGTCTCACCTCTCAAAGAATTTTCGTAGGTCAACAAAGTGCCGCCCACCTTCTCCTTTGGAGTGGATTATCATGTCGTCTACGTAGACCTCAATCTCCTTGTGGATCATGTCATGAAAAAGTGCGGTCGCCGCCCTTTCGTAAGTAGCCCCGGCATTCTTGAGCCCGAATGGCATTACCGTATAACAAGAGGTTCCCCACGGTGTGGTAAAGGCCGTCTTTTCTTGGTCTTCCTCGGCCATCTTGATCCGGTTGTAGCTCGCAAAACCATCAACGAAGGATTTGACTTCGTAGTTGGGCGTGGAGTCCACCAGATGTCTATGTTTGCGTAGGGTAGTCGTCTTTGGGCCGGCCTTGTTCGTATCTCTAAATCCACACAAAGCCGCACCTTCCCATCGGCCTTGGTTACGGCCACGATGTTGGACAACCATGTCGGGTATTCAATGACTCGATGAATCCTACCCGCAAAGTAGCTTCTCAATTTCTTCTTTGACCCGTAGAGACCATTCCGGCTTGATTTTTCTCGCTCGCTTTACCGGCTTAGCATCCGGTGCTAAAGGGATTCTCGTGCTCTACTATCGAACCGTCTAGCCCCGGCATATCTTTGTATGACCATGCAAACACGTCGACGTATTCTCTCGAGCAAATTTCAATCAATCTCGTCCCTTTCAACCCCCGAAGAAGCTTCCAATCTGTGTCTCTTTAGGTTCCTCAATAGTACCCAAGTTCACACTTATCAAAACCTCCTGGCACTTGGGCCCGGTTTTCCTCTTTTTCTCGAAACCCGCTTAAAGATTTCTTTAATGTATTGTTCGTTTAGTGTGTTTGCATCTTGTTCAAATGATTCATTATTAACTCGTTGTTAAGTTTTGAGTTAATTTATCATTTGTTAAGTTGGCAATAAGAGGATAATCGTAAAGATTTGTCATTTCATTCAAGATAAGGGGAAAGATGACATCGATTACATTTTTCATAATCCTCAGCGTGAGGCCTTCTGATGACTCTCGAGGACCGGAATTCGAAGATTCCCGACTCAACCGAATAGACAACACCGACTCGGACCCTACACTACTTATTGACTCGAGGGGGACTTGGCAAGGGTTAGACCGGGATCTCACTGCTCTTGCCGTTGCCCCGGGGAGTAGCAGCCTTGTCGGCGTTCTTCGTAAAGTTGGAGACTTCGAACCGATCAAAAGCTTGCCGGAAATCATTAACAGCTCGCATCGTGGAAAGATGGTGAGGGGAACTAAAGTAACTTGTTGCAATCTTTCGCCTAGCTCTTCCGTAGCGACCGGACTCACTGATCGAAGGGTCCGGCTCATCTTATCAATGCATTGCCGATAACTCATTTTCTCTTTACCGATCTTGGACACCACAACCTTGTCGTGTAGCCAATGTAAGGGTTGGCTTGGATAATGCCGATGAAGTCTTCTTCGTAGGGGATCTTGATTCTTCCTTGACCGGCTACGTATTCAATAGGCTTTCGTGTTCTCGCTTCCAGCATCTGCTAGCTTCTTATTGAACTTCACGATGGCCACAAATTCAGCACTTTCTGCTTCAAGAGGATCAACGTACACGGGGGTATCAGGCTGGACTGTGCTTGGGGTGACGGGTTCCTTGATGGGTTCCTTGGCATAACTGACATAGTAGTCGAACTTGCCCGAGGGCTCTCCCAAAGTTCCTACGCTCTTGTCCCCAGCCTTCGTATCTTTCCTTAAGCTTCGCCGTGTGGACTTTCTCTTCTTCTTCTTCCTTGAAGGAGCGTCCTCATTGATCCATTCTTGATACTCATACTCTAGGCAGCCTTTCGCAATCACATACATCATACCGTATGCGAGGCCTGGGTTGAACCGGGATAGCCCCTCCAACCGCTTGGTTATTACCGTCAGGATTACCATGTTAGCCATTTTGACACCGAAAAGCCGACAAAACCGAGGATTCTCGCGAACCGCTCCGAGGATTCTCGCGCTAACAAGTCGCCGACCCTGTTCTCACCCACTTCTTTCTCGCCGCGGGAAAGGGATAGGAAAGGTTTAGACTCGGGTAGGTGTTTAGTCAAGGCTCGTGCAATATGCAAATTAGAATCTTCAAGTTTACTTAAAATGTTGTCTTTTATTAATATCTATTTGGTTGGAAAAGGGATTCTCGCCCTTCTTTTTCACAACTACTCTAGATCCCGGATCGCCGGGTTCCGTCACTACGTCTATAAGCCCCTCGTATTCCACCCGTATTTCGACCTCCCAGGTGGATGCCCCGGCGAGGGTCCTATAGGGCACGCGGATCCCACCGACCGAGAGTAAAGAACGCTCCTATCGGGTCTAGCGGGTCATAGGACCTTTCAACGCACGAGCGATGCGGATTATATTCAAGGCAATACCGGAAAGTCTCGTCTCTCGCCTCGACGGATCTTTGACAGAGTTTCGCTGAGCGAATGACGGTTTTTGACTTTCGGTAATGTCCGAGAATATAATAGGCATGGGTCGGGCGGCAAAAGCCGGATGACACAAAGGTCACATTGAACTTCGTTGCATACGCAAAGGCGTGAGTCGAAATCGAAGTCAATGCCTGGCCAAGATCTTGCCAATTTTTCCTTGTCGGAATTTTGGCAGAGCTTCGCTGAGCGAAAGATCTTTTGATTTTTGGCAAAGACTTGGTCTTGACTCTTACGCATTTCATGCGGGTCAAGGTCAATAGTCAATGTCTGAGTCAAGATCCCACCGATTTTTCCTTGTCGGAATTTCGCAATTTCGCTTGAGCGAAAATCTTGGTTTCCGTTATGAGCTAAGGCTTGACCTTTAGTATGCAACCGGGCTATATGACACGGACTAGACCAAAAACCAACCAAAAGTCACGGATTTTTTTGAAACGTGTGACACGGACCGTGCATTGGTCGACACCGGCCGCCATGGGAGGTTGGGATGATTCCGTGCGCGCCCGGGAGCATCGTAAGGTCCGTCCGTGATCGCACTGAACCACCCTCGGGTTTGAGGGACGTGCGTGCAAAAGTGTACAGGATATATCAGGTGCGCGTAGTGTGCGGTCTCCTAAAATTGTTCCTTTTTGAGTTAAAACAGAGATTTTCATAAATGTGTTTTAAAGGAATGATTTTTGGGACGGGGGAGAATGCAACACATAAGCACGTAAATTTTCTGGGAAGCCCCGCCGCCGTGGAGCTGAATAGCCCCAAGCTGCTAGGACTGCCAGATTAACCATGATTTTTCCTGGTGGAATTGCCACTGAGGTCGTATGGTCAGAATCCAATGAGGATTAGCCGTACGACTGCATGGATCAATTTTCCAGGTTCCACTCCTTTTGCTATTTTTTTGGGTTGTTTCCCGTTTCGAAATATGCACAGATTCCAAGATGCAAATGATGCAATGCATGGTAAAAGAAAGCAAGCACGATTAATGAAATCGGCGATGGGAGTCTAACCCGCTCAAAGGGAAAAGCTTTCTGTATTTTTTTTTTTCAAAATTATTTTTTTCGAAAAGGGGATACTGGTACGTGGGATTGTTAAACCACCTTGTTATCCCAAGCCCCGGGTTAGGGAGCGATACAGGAAGGGTAAGTGGGGTCCACCTATATACCAAGTATCGACTTTTGTTTTGAAAATAAAGCTTTTCTCCTTTGGGATGATTCCCCAGCGGAGTCGCCAAACTGTGAATGTGTGCCCAAAATTTTTTGTTTATTGGAATTCACGCGAGTTTGAAGACATCCGAGTTATTTGAAAAACGGAGTCGCCACGCCATTTTGATTACCTCAAAACTTTAAAAAAAAGGTTTTATGGGTTCGGAGGTTAAGTTACCCCTTGGGAAGAACGTTTGGCGTTCACCCAAAGTGCCTTGCCGGAGCAAGTCTCCCTAGATTTCATTAATCGTGTTTGCTTGCGTGCTTTCTTTGTGTGCATGTGTTTGAAAATAAGGGGGGAATGTCCCAAGTTGTCTTCCGGACGTACAAACCATTTGTTGGTTGTCGCCGGATTCCTTGGAATTTATGTATTTGGGATTATGATCCCGTCCTCATCTTATGACTTATGATCATCGCATTTTAAACCTCGGGACCCTCGGGACTTGCGTGATCGAGAGAATGACTCTCTTTTGGGTCAAAGATGAGGTTCTTTAGGAAGGAATGTCCTTAGCCCATCAATCCTACGCTTTAAGACGGTCGAGCTCGTATAGAGGCTTCATACTCATTCTTAAGCGATAATCGGAGATATAGGGTTCAAGGTTATCCTTTTCCTAAAGAAATCATGAACCTTTAATGGAAGGAACGATGCAAAGATGAGAACTTTTACACCGGTCCGTTCCAAGGTTGGGGGAAAGGGGAAATGCATGATGAAGAAGGAATCTTTAATGAAAAGATGACATTTTTAGGTTGCAAATGATGCTTTTTGATTGAAAGAAATGATCTTTATGCAAATGATGCATAAAGATTTGATTTTTATGCAAATGATGCATTGAAAAGGGGGTTTTGATGCAAAGGATGCATTTTTATTGAAAAAGATTTGATCTTTATATGCAAATGATGCATAAAGATAACATTTTTATTGGAAAATAGGGATTTTAGGTACAAAGGATGCACCTTTATGAAAAAGACTACATTTTTATGATAAATGAGGTCTTAATGCATGCAAAGGGGGAAGGGGATGATAAAGATGTGATCTTTAAGCTACCAAGTCCCAAGCAATATAAAGACAATGCAATGAGCAATTTATAAAGCAATTAGGATGCAAGGATAGGGTGTGCGAGGTTACCAATGACTTCCTTTGCTTCTCGGGACGGAGCTAGGAGGAGAGGTCGATCTTTGGTCTTCAAGGAGGAGGGATGAAGCTTCTTGGCCTTCCTTCTTCTTCTTCTTGAATTCCCAGCAGTTTCTTCACGTCTTTCAGAGTGGACTGAGTATTTTTCTCATATATTGTGTGTTTTGAAATGGGTAGAGGAGGGCTCTATTTATAGGCAGTCTGGATAAGGCTAATGAAGCCGTGCGGCTGCAGGCTCTTTGCAAATGAGGCCGTGCGGCATTATCCACAATGACTCAGCATTCTAGAACCATGCAAGGTGGCATCATTCTAGAAGCCTCTCCCTAATTAAGAAAAACGTGTTTTCTTAATTAGGAAGGCTCCTTACAGCCCTAATTTAGATTTGGACTGTTCCAGGACATTTCCGGAACACTAGGAAGGTCCGGGGAATTACCGGAAAATTTACCGAAATGTCGGGAAAATTAACCGGAAGGCATGAGCCAGATTTGGGTACTTACACTTGTGTAAATGGTTTTCTCATGTTTTGACCGGAACAGCCCCAGTTCTTCGGTATTGGCCTTCCCTTCATCCGAGAAATAGCGGGCCTCGTATTCTTGCAGGAAGTCTCTGACATGAGACCAAGGTGGGCTGACTTGCTCATCGCCCTCAAGGTTGATGGGGAATCCGAATTCAGGATCTTCGACAAGGTTGGCCATGGGTATTTGGGGACCTTCATCAGCATCTTCCTGAGCATGAAAAGGTTCTCCACATTCAATCATGTTTACCTGATTATGGTTCCTTGGCAGAGGATTCTTGACTGTATTAGGCCCCTCGGGGCCTTCCAACTTTCTTTGCTCTATCAGTCTCTGGATTGCCTTTTTCAGGGTAAAGCAGTTATCTGTTAGATGTCCATGGGCTTGATGAAAAGCGCAATACTTTGAAGTATCCACAGGAGCATTCAGATTCCTGGGTTGGAAATTCTCCAAAGGCCGCAGCAAGCCTTCTTTCACCAGTCCCCTAAAGATGTCGTTCAGAGGCATTCCAAAGTTTTTGAGGTTCATGACCCGTGGTCTGGGCTCGGCTGGTTGTCTGGGAGCAAAAGGAGTTGTGTTATTACATTCCTGTCCCGCGTATTTAATCATCTCTTTGTCTTTAGCAGGAGCAGGGGCAGTGTTTGAAGGAGGATCCCGATATCTCGTAAGGTGCAGCAGCTCTGGCCGTCGATTGTAAGCCTTTTCAAATTTAGCCGCGGAGTTAACCATGGCCCGTAAGTCTGAGTACGGAAAGTGACTGAGGGAGGCTCTCAGATGTGGTTTCAGGCATGACTGGAAGATGTCCAGTTGCTCCTCTTCAGAAGGAGGGATTGCCATCTCACTGAGTTTCAGATTCCACCGCTTGTAGAAATCCCCAACATTCTCGTCGGGACGCTGCACTGTTGTCTGCAGATCAACTTTATTTGTTTCCCATTCCAAGTTGGCCTTGTAATTTTCTGTGAAGGCATTAGTGATCTGGTCCCACGTAGTTCTGGCTTCGGGTTTCAAACGAAAGAACCATTTTAAGGCACTGGATTTCAAAGATAGACTGAAATAGTCAGCCAACTGCTGATTGGTACACCCTTTGGCCTTCATCGCCAAGGTATACGTGTCCAGATGAGTTTTCGGGCATGCAATACCATCAAAGAGGTCCAGATTCGGCATAACAAATTTGTGAGGCAGGGGAACGATGGAGTCCGGGTCCGTAGGCCGGAAGGCAGACTTCTTAGCGGTCAATTCAGCAATCTGCGCTTTCATTTCTTTATGCTGTTCCATGAACCAGGCCAGATGAGGGTCTTGTGGCGGAGCCATTGCGTTCAAACTAGTGGCTGAGCTAGAGAGAGGAGCTACCACTGGCGGCAGACTGGTGGAGGGAACGACCGATCCGGGGACGTAGGTGAAAACCTGTCCTTGGGCTGAGTTACCCTGGGGAGCATGAGTAGGAGCTTGGGCAAAGGGATAGAACCTTGCGGCCTGCTGTTGATTTTCAACCGGCAAAGTGGGTGGAGGCAGTCCTGATGTAGCCGGATAGCTTGGATTTCCAGAGTGGGGCCCATAAGTAAGCTTAGGTGCGGGCTGCTGTCCCTGACTGTTGAATTGCATGGCCGGCTGAGGCGATGGTGTATAACCCGGGGGGTACTGCGGTGTAAGTGCTCCAATTTGAGCTTGTCAGTATTTTCGTTAGAAAATTAACGAAAGTTATAACAATTCCTAACATTCCTAACATTCCTAACATTTCTAACAAAGCAAGGGCAAAGTGGGCATTGTTATTTAAGGATAAACCAAGGAAAGGAATCAAAAAAGTAAAAGAAATAAGAAAAACCAAAAATAGAAATGGCTGGAACAAAAACTGGCTGTTAATTTGATTTTTTTTGAAAAATATTCCTCTTGTCCAAAGCCTGAAGCAGCATTTAATGAACAATGCACGCTGACAAACCCATCCGCGCGGACATCATTGTAATTTCAGAGGGCTATAAATTGAGGCCTTCAGTCTCAGAAATAGGGAGAAGAACACATTTCCTCAACTGCACTTTGGCGAAAATAGAGAGAAAACAAGCTGAGAATTCCATAGAATTGTCACCTTTTTCTCAACTATTCAACCAAAATCACACTCACTCAAACACTCTCATATTCAAGCCTCAAACACTCTTACATTCAAACCTTCAAACACAAAACACAAAACACAAAGAAGATAGGTATAACCTCCCTCTTCTTACCCTAAATCTCTCATCCATGCATGCATTTTCAAGCTACAAAATGTAGTTCATTCATCTTCTTGTCTTAGATCCAAGAAGATCACCATGGAAGTTCATCTCCACGGATGATCTTCTACAAGGATCAACATTATTTTCAAAGTATTCTTACTTTCTTGCAAAGAAAACACATTTTCAAAACCCTAAAAATCATTTTCATACATCAAATCTCATTTTCAAAGGATAAAATTCCCCTTCCCAAGCAAATGAAGTGCTTAGTCCTAATGTACCCCAAGGATGGTTTGATATAGTTGATTCACCACTAAAATGTCAAGTGATCACTGAAAGTTTCGTGTAGCTAGGAAACTTAGATCACGCAACAGGCAAAGGATGTGAGTACAGATGTGTCTCACAACTGTCCACACATCCACAGATAATGCAGCGGAATAAAATAAATAAAATAAATAAAATGCAATAACTCAAGAGTTATATACGTTTACTGATCTGTGTGATCAGCAAACTAGGCTTACGCCCAAAAACCTTTCACTATAAAAACTTTTGTTTCTTACAAAAAACAAATAAGTGAAAAACTAAAATATGAAAATACTAAACAAGTTCTAATCACCTTCTATGATATGAACAACTCCCCTTTCCCAAGTAGGACTTATTCAATCAGAAGTAAAACAAGAGAACTTTATAAAAACCTAGATGTGAGTTACGGATGTAAGCTCACAACCTAAAATTAACAAGGACGTATGCAATGAAGTATGTGTTTTTCTCTCTAAAAACCGTGGCTTCTCATGTGCTGAATGCCTTGTATTTATAGTGCACCATTGAGAAGATCTTCATGCAATCGACCTCTTCCTTTGTGAGATTCCTTTTCCTATATGAAAACATAAAACACACTCACAAGGAAATCAAATATTAGTAGGTTAGTCCTAATATAAAACTATGTACATAAATAAAAGATATTTACTATATTTACAATTCCTAGTCAAAGTAGAATACTTATAAATTTCCATGAAAGTTCCAAAATCTTCTTACCATATAGAAGTCTTTTAAAATAAGGAAACAAGAATTGGTTTCCTAAAAAGCTCACGCTTTCAATCTCCCCCTATTTTGGACTTTCTGGTCAAAACCAAAGATTTATAACAATCACATTATTATGACCACAGAATATAGAAAAACATAACTCCCCCTGAATGGATGTGTGTCCAGATGTGTAAACACATCCACACATAAAGACTGCACAACAAGAATTAGAACAGAGTACCAGCAGTTCATTAAGCAAAAGCAAAAACCATTCAGAAACATCCTAATTAAAGCTATTACAAACCATTGTTTTAAAAACCAAAACTAAAGCAGAAATTAAAATTGTCTTTAACAACCATCATAGCAAAACAACCAAAAAACTTTTCTCCCCCTAAATCAAAGATCAAAATGTCTCCACTTAAAACCAGCCATAGCTTTAGCAAAGAAGAAGATTAACAGAAAGATCCCGTACTTCACTTCCAAAGAAGCAAAGATTAGAACTAGATTCTCCCCCTTTTTGACAAGAAAGTTTAGCATGCCATCTAAGGAGATTATCCCTAAGAGCTTTCAGATTGTTGGCATGGGCAATGGAGGCTTGAGCTTGAGCTTCACTTCTACAATTGCAAAGATCTAAGTCCTTCATCTAAGCAACAAAATTCTCTTCAGATGTGACACCAGATGTGTCCACATCTTCCATACCAATCTCAGGAACTGTACCCAAAGGAAGATCCACATGTCTTTGCTTAGGGTCAAGCAGGGTCTTAGATTCCTTAAAGAGAGCAAAATTTTCAACAATTTCTTCTCCTTTCTCAGGTTTTACTCCATTGGCAATTAGGATTTGGGAGATCAAGGAAGGATAGGGTAAAGACCATTTCTTTGATGGAGACTCTCCATAATCACAAATCTTTCTAAAGATGAAGTCACCAAAATTAATGTGCCTCTTAATTCCCAATCTATAAAGAAGTAAGGCTTGCACCCTAGTAACTGAGGTTTTGTTATTGGAGGGGCAAAGATTGGCAACAAGGATGGAGTGAAGAAAACAGTAAAGGGAAGATAAAGATCCACTTCCTAAATCCTTAGGCTTCACAAAGCCAAGAGGTTACTTTGCCATGTGTAATGGCAGACACAAGTTCATCATCCTCAATAGAAACCAATTCATCCAAAAAATCATTCAACCCAAGCAAATCATTGATGACAGAAGGGGTAAAAGGGACAAACACTCCTCTAACATAGACAGTGGGAGGAGAGGAGTAGTTTTTATCTAATCCCTTAGGCAAATTGACATAAAACTCATAAATCATTTTAGGATAGAAAGGAAGGGGATGATCCACAGTTAAGAATAATCCTCTTTCCTCAAAGAATTTGTCCATCCCAAGTTTATTAAAAGTTTCCCTATCCCTTTTCATTTCTACAACAAAGGCTTTGGAAGAAATTAAGGTAAACCTATCAGATGCCTTTTTGGTTAAAAACTTTTTGGAAAAGGGTTTAGGGAAGAGATAATGTAAACAAGCAGATGACATACCCGCTCATCTTTCTTTCGAGTAGATGTGCGTCTAGATGTGGGCACATCCTTAGACACATCCTTCAAGTGGAATGGAACATTGATGGGTTCAATCTCAGGTTGTCATCGCATCGAGAGGAGTCTAATTCTTGGTCCTCTTTTTCTTGATCAAGCTCTTCTCTCCCTAGCTTGTAGTTCTCATCCGAAGCAAAAGATCATCACTATCCGAACTTGAACTAGATTCATCTTCAATTGGCTCTAAATCAGCCTCACCCACCTTTTTCTTTCCCCTCAAATCCATTAGGATATTAGCTAAGGGTACTTCATCATCAAAAGAAATAAGATCCTCAATGTGACTAGCAACTACAAGGGCAGAGGAATCTATAACAGGAGCACACATTATTATCCAAATGAGGTGGAACCTCAACACAAGGGGTGGTAACAGTGGATAATGGGATCGATGATAATGAGGGAGAGGGTGATGAAACAAAAGGATCAACCGTACTCGCATGGGGAACAGCCTCAATAGAGATAAAAGGTTCAACATGGGGAGTAGGAACAACAGATTCAACAGGGGGAACATCCTCGAAGGTGTAACAACAGTGGACAGTGGATCAATAACAGAGGGAGGAGGAATTGATGATTTAGCCCTAGTCCTAACAAGAGGAATTATTACCTCTTCTTCTTCTTCTTCTAGAACAATGGCCGATGAGGGTTTCCCGCCAGTGTTTCTTTAGATTCTTGGCTTTGTCGATTCTCGACACTTGCAAACCCTACCAGAGCGACGAAGAGCACGATGGGGCACCGGCGTTGCAGCAGCTTTGGGGTTTGACTTGAGACAGCTTCCTCTTCTTAGTTGAAGACGGTTCTTCAGCGATGGAGACATGAGCGACATCCGATGGTGGGATCACCGGAGAGGATGGAGCTTTAGGGTTTTCGGAGGAAGGATCCAATGTGGGGATTTTGGATCGCAGCTTCCATCAGTAGGATCGATGAAGGTGATGGAGATGAGAATTCTGCAAGAAACTTTGAAATTACAGGGTTTAAGAGAACGGAATCCTCGCCTTTAGCTATTGAAATTGGGGCAATATCAAGAATGTCTTCCTCTTGAATGTTTGAATGCTCGGCCATTTAACAGAGGAATTGGGTTTGGTTGAACAGTGCAAAGAGAAATTGATGCTAAGGTGTGAGATTGTGTGCAAGGAGAAGGAAGAACAAAGGGTTTTGTCAAGGTTTATGGGGGATGGGACGGATGTGAGGTATATTAAATACTCACAGCTCCCCCTTTCCAAATAGAATTAGGAATCCTTCTTCAAAAAGGTTTAACACAGCACCAAATCCTTAAGAGATCTCCAACGGCTAGAACCCTTTGAGGTTACCACACACAATCATTTCCCAAGAAAATAGGGGATTAAAATAAACCAAGATTTTATTAGATTTTTATGGAAACAAAAATGTCTCGGCCAAATTTTAAAAACAGAATCTCAATAGGATTTTCCAACCTTTTCAAACAAGGATTGATACACACCTTTTTCTTTCATGAAAAGATATTGGAGATCAAAAACCTATATAATCAAAGAATGAACTAGGAAAGAAAATTAATTAACTAGCATATTTACAAAGCTCCTATATGTCCTAAAAATGCAATATGCCTAGCATGATGCAAACACACAGGTGAAGGAAATATTCTCAGCTTATGGATGTGGCATAGGATGTGAGTCACATATGGGGACACATTTAGATCACAAAAAGTCAATGAGCAATAATCCAATCTGCACAGCCTCTAGGATGCATCCACCAATTTTTTGTTGTGGATTTTTGCAATGTGAGTAGCTTTCACTTTACTTGATCCCAAAGATAGCCCTTTTTCCCAATGATCTTATCAAGTTTGACTTCAAGTTTTCTTATGAAAATCACTTGATCACAATGGTATGGCTTCATACTAAGGGTGAAGCAAATTGCTTTCTCACATAGATATATATATTTTTTTCTTTTAGCACCCACTGTGAGATACCTAGGAAGGTTATATCAAGTCACCAAAAGGTAACATGAACAGGAAGTGCTCACAATTAAGTGATCAAAAAATAATGTCAAGATGAGGACTCACAAGTGACCACACTGAGAAATTTCGTGCTAATGCATGATATTTTTGGATTTTTCTTTTTATGATTTTTTTTTTTCAGTTAAACTAATCTACAGATGTGTTAGAGGATGTGAGACACATCTGGTCTCACAACCTTAGATATCACACAAGCCAAGAGACTTCCTCAAGGAGGAAAATCTCTCCAAATCTAATGCCTTTGTAAATATATCAGCCAATTGATTTTCAGTCCCAACAAATTCCAGACACACAGTTTTTTGTTCTACAAGATCTCTGATGAAATGATGTCTAATATCAATGTGCTTTGTTCTAGAATGTTGGACAGGATTTTTAGATATGTCCAAGGCACTTTTGTTATCACAAAAAGCAGTCAAAACTTTGCTATTCAATCCATAATCTTTTAGCATTTGATTCATCCAAAGTAATTGTGTGCAAAGCAACTCCCAAGGGCAACATATTCAAATTTCAAGAAAGTGGACAAGGACACACAATTTTGCTTCCTACTATACCAAGACACAAGGTTATTTCCTAGGTAGAAACATCCACCAGTGGTACTCTTTCTATCATCACTATTTCCAGCCCAATCAGAATCAGTGTACCCAACCAAATTGGTATTTGTTTCTTTAGAGTAATGTAGACCTAGGTTTACAGTTCCACTCACATACCTAATGATTCTTTTCAAGGCCTTAAGATGGGACACTTTGGGGTTGGCTTGGTATCTAGCACAGAGACACACACTGAACATAATGTCAGGTCTACTTGCAGTGAGGTAAAGCAGACTTCCTATCATGCTTCTATAAAGGGTTTGATCAACACTCTCACCATCAGAATCATGACTTAGCTTTTGGGAAGATCCCATTGGGGTTCTTTGATGTGAAGAGTGTTCAAGCTCAAACTTTTTCACAAGATTCTTGGCATACTTAGACTGTGAAATGAACATGCCATCTTTGAATTGCTTAATCTGTAAACCTAAGAAAAAGTTCAACTCACCTACCATACTCATCTCAAATGTGGAAGTCATGCTATCCACAAATTCAAATTCTAGCATTGGATCGAATTTGATCCAAACACAATGTCATCTACATAGATTTGTGCCACAAGAATCTCCTTCTTATTTCTCCTCACAAACAAGGTTTTGTCAACCTCACCTCTCTTGAATCCTAGTTGAAGCAAATGGTCAAATAATCTACCATACCAAGCTCTAGGGGCTTCTGCTTTAGCCCATACAGAGCTTTCTTCGCTTTATACACATGATTAGGATATTTGGAGTCCACAAAGCCTTTAGGTTGTTCAACATAGGCTTCCTCATTTAATATCCCATTTAGAAAAGCACTCTTAACATCCATTTGATGAAGAGTAATCTTGAGGTAACAAGCAATGGCTAACAAAAGCCTAATGGACTCAATTCTTGCAACAGAGCAAATGTCTCCTCAAAATCAATTCCCTCAATTTGAGTATAACCTTGAGCAACTAACCTAGCTTTATTTCTAGTTATCACACCTTGCTCATCGCTTTGTTCTTGAAAATCCATTTGGTTCCTATGACATTACCATGTGAGGGTCTAGGAACAAAGAGTCCATACCTCATTCTTTTCAAATTGAATTAATTCATCTTGCATAGCCATAATCCAACAAGCATCTTTCAATGCTTCAAGAACATTCTTAGGTTCAATTTTTGAAACAAAACAATGTAAACTTACCTCGGGAGTATGCCGAGGAGCAACTCCACAAACCACCCATTTTTCTATAATCAACTTTGTCCTTTTGTCTAGTTCTCACTTGAGCATGCACATCTCCCACAACTTGTGAAGTGGGGTGGTTTTTCTGGATTTTAGAAGGGATATCCTTTGACCTATCCACACACCCATTCACATTACCTTCGGAGCATCATCCCGATCGAATCGAGGAACCGTCCTCGCCACAGGAGTTTGAGTGGATGTGGGTGCAGATGTGGGTTCGTATGTGGAGGCGCATGTGTCCACATCCTTGGTTACATCCTTATCGGGTTCAACATTTTTATCAAGACCTTTGGAAGCTTCTTTTGAATTTTCAGACTGCTTTCTTCATCCTTCCAAATTCAGCTAGCAACCCGAAACATCATCCTCGCTAGCCTTGAGGTTAAGATCAAGTGAGTCATCAAATTTAACATTAGCAAGATTCCATAATGGTCTTAGTTTTAAGATTGAAAACTCGTAAGCTCTACTGTTTGTGGAATAGCCCATGAAAATTGCTTTGTCACTCTTTGAATCAAACTTGGACAGTATTCTCTATCATTGAGAATATAACAAACACATCCAAACACATGAAAATATTTTACAGCTTGGTTTCTTTCCAAGGAGGATTTGATATGGGGTGACAAAGTGCTTAATCCTTAGAAACACCCTATTGCCAATGTGGCAAGCAAGTGTTTAGAGCTTCGCCCAAAATTTCTTGGACAAGTTCTTTTGAACTTAGCATGACCCTAGCCATTTCTTGCAAGGTTCTATTCTTTCTTTCAAGAATTCCATTTTGCTGTGGGGTGATTGGTGCGTAAAACTCATGAGTGATTCCCTTAGAATTGCAAAAATTGGTGAACATTTGATTCTCATATTCAGTGCCATGGTCGACCTTATTCTTACAGTCTTAAGGCCATAAAGGTTTCTCACCCTTTTGTACCAATTCTTGAATTCTCCAATTGTTTCGACTTTTCTCTTAAAACATTACCCAAGTGTACCTAGAATAATCATCAACACACACAAAGGCATACTTTTTCCTACCAAAGCTTTCTACTTCAATAGGTCCCATTAAATCAAGTAGAATCATCTCCAAACATCTAGTTGTGGAGCATTGTTGGACCTTTTTATGTGATGCTTTTGTTTGCTTTCCCTTTTGACATGAACCACAGACATCAGGGTTCTTGAAGTTCAGTTTAGGGAGGTCTTTAATAGCTTCAAACCTTTGAAGTTCTTCCAGAGTTCTACAGCTAGCATGCCCTAATTTTTGGTGCCACAGATTGACATCATTAGCTTTTGAGCTTAGGCAAGAAAGATTGTCACCAAATTGGTAACAATTGTCGCAGATCTAGGACCAAGAAACACACATTTATTATCCTTATCAAACACTTCACACAAGTGCTTATCAAACTTCACAAATAGGTCATCATCACACAGTTGACTGATGCTTATTAGGTTGGCTTTCAAGCCTTCCACATGGTACACATTGTGCAATTTTGGGAGACCCTTGACATCTAGGGTTCCTTTCCCAACAATCTTTCCTTGAGCACCTCCACCAAAATTTACTTTCCCTCCATTTATCACTTCATAATCAAGAAGGACTGCTTGGTTTCCAGTCATGTGCCTAGAGCACCCACTATCAAAATACCAAGAGCCGTAGACAAGTACTCTTGAGGGAAGAGTAAAACTACATTGCAGGTGGTAATTGGTTTGGCCACCCACTGTTTAACAGCTTTTCTTTTAGGTTGCAGAGGTCTCAGATTGACAGGATGTGTGTTAGGATGTGCATACATCTTCTCATACATCCGAGGCCGTTTGAAATTACCGCATTTTTTATCGGCCTTGAGTTTGTAACGAGAAGGGCCTAATGTGACCGAAGCTAGGCAGTAATGGCAAATGTAATGCCTCTTCCTTGGTCTCTTCTCACTCAGAATGACTTTTTCTTTAAAAGCTTGTTTTTTCACACTTTTAGAGGTAGAAGCCTCATCTCCCTCCTTTACAAAATTATTTTCAAAACCTATACCAATTTTGTCACGTTGACCCATAGAAAAAGCTTCTTCCATTTTCATTTTACTTTTGTTTAACTTAGTAAAAGTATTTTCAGCTTTTTCACATTCATTCTTGAACTTTTCAAGGTCAACTTCTCTTTTGGTCACAAGGACTTCAAGTCTTGCAATGGTATCTTTTTGAGCATCATTTTCTTTTGAAAGTACAAATTTTTCATCTTCACAAGGTACCAATTTATCAGTAAAGAGATTTGTTTACCTTAACAAGTACCTCTATTTTGTCCAATCTTTTCATCCAATCAGATGCAGCTCCTTGTATGTGGCAAAAAGTTCCTCATAGGGAATGTCCCTTTCTTCTTCTTCATCATCTCGAATCTCCTTTTACAGAGAAACATTCAGCACCAGTTCAGATGTGACACCAGATGTGTACACAATCGAGCCCACATCCAAGGGATTTTCAGGAGTATATTCTTCTATATCTCGCAGAAAAGCATTAAACACGTAATGGCAATTTAAGACAGACATATTAGCCACTTCTTCTTCCTCATCCTCACTGTCACTAAGGGTAGCGCTTAAGCTCATTCCCTTCTTTTTAAGTGTGTTAGCACACTCATTGGCATAATGACCAAAGCCACGACATGCCCTACATTGGACAGATTCAGATGATTTATTTTCGAAACTTGGTTTCTTGAATCCAATGTCAGTTGCTAGGTTTTGGCTTTTCAAAGAAGATCGAAGTAGGTCTATTAGGGAATTTGCTTATCCTTCTATTTTTCAAGATAGAACTGAATTTCTTTGAAATAAAAGCTACATCCTCATCTTCAAGATTAGACTTGTCAATTTCAGAGGATAATTCCACAAGCTCTTTTGGTAGAGCAAAGAAGCACTTTTAAGGGCAAGACTGTGTGTTTTGTTCTTTTTCTCGAGCCTCAAGGTTAAGCTCAAACACGCTCAAGATTCCTATGATAGTGTCAAGACCTACAAGTGTTTGTGTCCTTTGTTTCTTCAATTACAGCTACTTTAATGTTAAACCTCTCGTGCAAGGTCCTTAGAATTTTACTAACAAGTCTTGCATTGGAGATAGATTCTCCTAGACTTGTGCATTCATTTGAAATCTCATGAATCTTAGCAAAGATAGGACACAATATCCTCGCTTCTTCCATTCGAAGTAACTCAAACCTATCCATTAAAATTCTAAGCCCGGTAGCCTTCACACTTGGTGCTCCCTCACATTGAGTTTGCAAAATATCCCAAGCGCTTTTGGCTATACTCTCATTTGTTATAAGCTTGTACATATTCCCGTAAACATGGCTGGAAATAGCACCCATGGCTTTTGAATTGTAATTTGCAGCTTGTATTTCATCAAGAGTCCATTGTTCTTCGTGTTTTCTTTGAAAAAGGACTCACCAACACCGTAAGATGGCTTTTTCTCCACAAGTAGGAGGTTGCCATGCAACAAGAATGCACATCCAAGCTCTTTCATCAATACTTTTGATGTAATTTCGCATCTTAGACTTCCAAAGAGAATAATTTGTGCCATCCAAGACAGGAGGCCTATTTTGGTGATTTTGGCATTCCATAATGACTACACTTTCGGATCAACACTCGCAATATTTCGAGAGTTGGCTCGATACCAATTGAATGTTTCGTGTAGCTAGGAAACTTAGATCACGCAATGTGCAAAGGATGTGAGTACAGATGTGTCTCACAACTGTCCACACATCCACGTATAATGCAAATGGAATAAAATAAATAAAATAAATAAAATGCAATAACTCAAGAGTTATATACGTTTATCGATCCGTGTGATCGGCAAACTAGGCTTACGCCCAAAACCTTTCACTATAAAAACTTTTGTTTCTTACAAAAACAAATAAGTGAAAAACTAAAATATGAAAATACTAAACAAGTTCTAATCACCTTTCTATGATATGAACAACTCCCCTTTCTCAAGTAGGACTTATTCAATCGAAGTAAAACAAGAGAACTTTATAAAAACCTAGATGTGAGTTACGGATGTAAGCTCACAACCTAAAATTAACAAGGACGTATGCAATGAAGTATGTGTTTTTCTCTCTAAAAACCGTGGCTTCTCATGTGCTGAATGCCTTGTATTTATAGTGCACCATTGAGAAGATCTTCATGCAATCGACCTCTTCCTTTGTGAGATTCCTTTTCCTATATGAAAACATAAAACACACTCACAAGGAAATCAAATATTAGTAGGTTAGTCCTAATATAAAACTATGTACATAAATAAAAGATATTTACTATATTTACAATTCCTAGTCAAAGTAGAATACTTATAAATTTCCATGAAAGTTCCAAAATCTTCTTACCATATAGAAGTCTTTTAAAATAAGGAAACAAGAATTGGTTTCCTAAAAAGCTCACGCTTTCAATCACTAATCAAAACCTAGGGAAATGGGGACAAGCATGGATGCCAAACCCCCTTTAAAATCATGTTTTTCTTTCTTGAGAAGTTGCTGTCCAGTAGCAATTTTCTAAGACCCCAGTCCATGATCTAAATTTTTGGACACAGATAAACTTGGAATTTGGTATTGACTACAAAACACTTTTTGTAGCCAACATCCAGATATTTCCAGACATATTTTTACTTTATTTTTTGCGTGAGTAAAACTCCCTTTTTCAAATTTTCTTTTGAAGGTCAGATCACCAGTCTCTGGGAGTCCAGATCTCATATCTGAGATTTCCAGAAGGTTTTGGGTCCTCAAATCTTCTCCAAAATGGAAAATTCTTTCACAGAAATTTTATTTGAGGTGTCTGGAACAACTTTCATTCCTTGAGTTTTCTCAGATTATGAAGTTTTGAAGCCCTTAAATCTATTTCAAAATCAAGTGTCCACTGCCTTTTTCATTCTGGCAGAAGTGTTCTTCAACTTCCAAAAATCTTTTGAGTACCAAAACTCTACCCAAAAATCACACCAAAGGGATCTGTCCAAAGTCTAATAAAGAATTCCCAATTTTTACTTTTCTGAGTTTCAACTTATTTTGGCCAAAACACACACACACACACACAAATGGTTTTTAGCTTGGAAGACTCGTTTTACGAGGCATTCCGGGTGCACACTAACGTCCTTCCCGGCGTGTAACATGACCTCCGAACCCAAATCTCTAATCTCGGGCATTTTTCAAAGTTTTGTCCCTTAAAACAAAAATGGCGTGGCGACTCCGTCTTTTTCCGGTTTTATTTGATTTTCAAAGAAACGCAAAATCGAATTTTCCCGCGAAATTTGGTGCAACATCGTTACAGTGGCGACTCCGCTGGGGATTAATTAAGCTTTTTCTAAAAAAAAAATGAATGATATTTGGTATATTGGTGGAAACCATTAAACTTCCCGTTATCGCCTCCTAACACGAGTCGGGGATAAATTGTGGTTTAACAATCCCACGTACCAGTATCATTGTTTTCAAAAAAAAAAGAAGAAAGCTTTTGAGGGTCAAGCTTTCGTCCCGGCTTTAAAAATCATTTGTTGTGTGTGTTGATTTTTGCACATTTTTGTGTTGTCTCGGCCGCCTCGGAGAAATTCAAAATTTTGACTGTCGGAATCATGTCCCTAACTGTCGGAATTTTTGTGCTTATGTGCTTATGTGCTCATTTCAAAAAAATTCAAAAAAATTTCAAAAAAAAGAAAATTTTCAAAAAAAAAAAAATCATGCATCATATTTTTAAGACACATGCGAAAATTTCTATTTTACTCGTAAAAAGAAGATAGGCGCTTGCACACTACGCGCACGTGACCTTACACCGCACACTACGTTCCTAACCCGGGAAATCCTTGTCGCGGCCCGTTTGGTCTTATTACGCCTCTCGGTGCAAGCACAGGACTACCCAAACATCCCATGGAGCCTCGTGTCGACCATGCACTTGTCCGTGACACACTTTGTCCGAGACCCGGTTGGTTTTTATTTTGGTCTGTGTCATGCCTGTCTCGTGTATAGACCTTTCCTTTCAAGCCTTTGTCGGCATACCGACTCAATATCTTTCGGGGACCCTAATCGGTCGAAGTTCTGCTGGTTTTCCGCCGCAGACTTTGACCAATATATTGACCGGCGCCTTGACCTCGGCTCCGACTGGCACAAATTATACACTGACTCCCAGCATGACACTGAGTCATCAAGGATTAATGATTATTCCATGCCTAATTACGGCTTAACTGACGACCAGTCAAGATCAATTGTGGACGCTTATCAGTCCAAATCATGCCGACTTTTTGTCGAGCCCTCGGACATGATCTTGACTGTGACGTCAGCTTTGTCCGTAATTTACATCGAATGCTCGTTAAGGCTCGATTACCCGCCAGACTTTTAGGATCGTTTTTATTTCGGTCGGTGGGACCCGCTTGCCCTATAGGACCCTGGCCCGGGGCTGTCCACCCTGGGAGGTCGAAATACAGGTGAAATACGAGGGGCTTATAGACGTATTGACGGGGCCCACTGATCCAGGATCCAGAGTAGTTTGCGAAAAAGAAGAGAAATCTTTTCCAACCGATTAGGTTAATAAAACATGTTTTAAGTAAACGTGAACAAATAACCGCATGTTGCATGAGCCCAATGCCCAAACACTTACCCTCCTTCAATTCCCAGACATCTGAACCCTCGTGCCCTTTCCCCCGCAGCTCCTCACAAAGGTTGGTTCTGGACACCGGGTCACCGTTTGATCAGTTGGGAAGAGTCAAGCGCGTCATCAGCTTCGCCGTTTGTCCCGACTCCGGGTTTCAGAATGTCTGCATCAGCCGGTAATGATGGGGATAACGTCACTCCGCCTCCCGGGACCCCTCGGACGAACGACGGTGGAATCGGTTAGCGAACGTATGAGATTACGACAGAAGCACGAGTGAATAGCCTTATGGAGGCTATTAAGAGCCATGGTTTGGCCGCCAGCCTCAATCCCGATGGCACCTTCACCGTGGAAGAAGACGAGGATGCCAATCCCACTCTCAGTCGCCCTGATTACTCCAGGATGCCACCACCCACCTCCTATGGTACCACTACCAGAACCCATTGTAAGTACCCAAATCTGGCTCATGCCTTCCGGTTAAATTTCCCGGCAATTTCGGTAAGTTTTCGGGTAATTCCCCGGACCTTCCTAGTGTTCCGAAAATATTTCGGAACAGTCCCAAATTAATTAAAGGCTGAAGAGGAGCCTTCCTAATTAAGAAACACGTTTTTCTTAATTAGGAAGAACCTTCTAGAATTTGCCACCTTACATGGTTCTAGAAATGCTGAGTCACAATGGATAATGCCGCACGGCTGCATTAGCTGGAGGTCCCTAGCCGCACGGCCTCATTGGCGATTTCCAGACTGCCTATAAATAGAGCCCTCCTCTACCCATTTCAACACACACAATTGACAACAAAAATCAACTCACAAAATCATAATACTCCCAAGAGGCTGTTGAAGATCCAAGAAGGTGAAGAAGAAGGCCAAGAAGCTCCCTCCCTCCTCCTTGAAGATCCAAGATCAACCTCTCCTCCTAGCTCCATCCAAAGAAGAAGGAAGCCATTGGTAACCTCGCACGCCCTAACCTCGCATCCTAATTGCTTTATAAATTGCTCATTGCATTGTCTTTATATTGCTTGGGACTTGGTAGATTAAAGATCACATCTTTATATTCCCCTTCCCCTTTTGCATGCATTAGACATCATTTGTCATAAAAATGTAGTCTTTCCCCATAAAGGTGCATCCTTTGCACCTAAAACCCCCATTTTCCAATAAAAATGTCATCTTTATGCATCCTTTGCATGTAAAAATCAAATCTTTTCAATCAAAATGCATCATTTGCATTCAAAATCCCTTTTCCAAGCATCATTTGCTTTAAAGACCATGTCTTTACCATAAATTAGCATCATATGCTTTTTCAAAATGCAATCTTTATGCATCATTTGCATAATGAATGCCAATTTCTTCAACAAAATGCATCATTTGCATAAAAATCATATCTTTATGCATCATTTGCAATAAAGATCATTTCTTTGAATCAAGTGCATCATTTGCAACCCAAAAATGTCATCTTTTCATTAAAGTGTCATTTTTACATACATTTCCCCCATTCCCCCATTAGCAACCTAGGAACGGACCGGTGTAAAAGATCCTATCTTTACATCGTTCCTTCCATAAAGGTTTCATAATCTCTTTAGAAAGGGACACCTTCGAACCCTATATCTCCGATTATCACTTAAGATGAGTATGAAGCATCTATACAAGCTCGACCATCTTAAAGTGTAGGATTGATGGGCTAAGGACCCTCCTTTTCTAAAGAACCTCATCTTTGACTACAAAGAGAGTCATTCTCTCGATCACGCAAGTCCCAAGGTCTAAAAAAATGCGATGATCACAAGTCCAAGATGAGGGCGGGATCATAATCCCGAATACATAAAATCCAAGAAATCCCGAGCGACAACCAACAAATGGTTTGTACGTCCGGAAGACGACTTGGGACATTCCCTCCTTATTTTCAAACACATGCACACAAGAAAGCACGCAAGCAAGCACGATTAATGAAATCATGGGAGACTTGCTCCGGCAAGGGACCTTGGGTGAACGACGATCCGTTCTTCTCAAGGGGTAACTTAACCTCCGAACCCATAAAACCTTTTTTTCAAAGTTTTGAGGTAATCAAAATGGCGTGGCGACTCCGTTTTTCAAATTAAACCGGATGACTTCAAACTCGCGTGAATCCAACAAACACAAAAAATTTGGGCACACATTCACAGTTTGGCGACTCCGCTGGGGAGATCCCAAAGGAGAAAAGCTTTTATTTTCAAAACAAAAAAATCGATACTCGGTATATAGGTGGAAACCACTTGCCTTTCCTGTACACTCTCTGACGTGGGAGTTGGGATAACCGGTGGTTTAACAATCCCACGTACCGTTATCACTTTTTCGAAAAAAAATAGAAAGAAAGCTTTTCCCTTTGAGTGGGTTAGACTCCCGTCGCCGATTTCATTAATCATGCTTGCTTTCTTTAACATGCATTGCATCATTTGCATCTTGGAATCTGTGCATACTTTGAACGGGAAACAACCCGAAAAATAGCAAAAGGAGTGGAACCTGGAAAATTGATCCATGCATTCGTACGGCTCAATCCTCATTGGATTTTGACCGGGTGACCTCAGTGGCAATTCCACCAGGAAATCATGGTTAATCCGGGCAGTCCTAGCGGCTTGGGGCTACTCAACTCCATGATCGATCGGGGCTCTTAAAATTTACGTGCTTATGTGTTGCATTCTCCCCGTCCCGAAAATCATTCCTTTAAAACACATTCTCGAAAATCTCTGTTTTAACTCAAAAAGGAACATTTTTAGGAGACCGCACACTACGCGCACTCCGATATATCCCGTACACTTTTGCACGCACGTCCTTCAAACCCGAGGGTGGTTCCAGTGCCACACGGACAGCCTTACGATGCTCCCGGCGCGCACGGAATCATCCCAACCTCCCTATGGCGGCCGGTGTCGACCAATGCACGGTCCGTGTCACATGTTTCAAAACCGTGACTTTTTGGTTGGTTTTTGTCTAGTCCGTGTCATATAGCCCAGGTTGCATACCCTCGTAAAAGGTCAAGCCTTAGTTCATAACGGAAGAAGAACTACGCCAAAATTCCGACAAGGAAAAATTGGCGAGATCTCAACTCCGACATTGACTATTGACCTTGACCCGCACGGAATGCGTAAGAGTCAAGACCAAGTCTTTGCCAACAAATCAAAAGATCTTTCGCTCAAGCGAAGCTCTGCTAAAATTCCGACAAGGAAAAATTGGCAAGATCTTGACCCGGCATTGACTTCGATTCTAACTCACGCCCGGCGTATGCAACGAAGTTCAATGTGACACTGTGTCATCCGACTTTTGCCGCCCGACCCATGCCTATTATCTTCTCGGACATTACCGAAAGTCAAAACGTCATTCGCTCAAGCGAAATTCTGCCAAAATTCTATCAAGGCGGAAAGACGAGACTTTCCCGATATTGCCTTGACTATAATCCGCATCGCTCGTGCGTTGAAAGTTCCTATGACCCGCTAGACCCGTTAGGAGCGTTCTTTACTCTCGGTCGGTGGGATCCGCGTGCCCTATAGGACCCTCGCCCGGGGCTGTCCACCCTGGGAGGTCGAAATACAGGTGGAATACGAGGGGCTTATAGACGTAGTGACGGAACCCACTGATCCAGGATCTAGAGTAGTTACGAAAAAGAAGGGAAAATCCCCTTTTCCAACCAAATAGATATTAATAAAAGACACTGTTTTAAGTAAACTGGAAGATTCTAATTTGCATATTACCCGAGCCTTCACCCCAAATACCTACCCCGAGTCTAAACCTTTCCTATCCCTTTCCCGCAGCCGAGAAAGAAGTGGGTGAGAACACCGGGTCAAGAACTTGTTAGCGCAGTAATTCTCGATAGTTCGCCGTAATCCTCGGTTTGGTCGCCCGTAGAGTCGAATGTCCGATTCGACAGAGAACAAGACCGGTTTGGGTAACCAGATGACTAGGGAAGCAGAGCTAGCCTATAGCCCATCCCCTCCTAATCCTTTGCCAAAGACTGTCCCTTTTAAGTCTTCCCCAACATCCCGAGCCGTCAGGGTCCCGACACCCTCACAGCCTTTGCATTCCCCCATGGGACTCTTTCCCTCCTTTCAGCCTAATCCAAATCCCTTTGGAATCCCAAGCACAACCTCGACCTCTCTAATTTCGTCAACGCTCGTGAATTTGCCTATCTCTCGATAGTGGTAGTGAAGAATCGGTCGGGAACGAGAATAGGAATGGATGGATTTACATGATGATGACAGCTCCGTAGAAGGAATGGACTTGGAGTCACAGAAGTGAAACCCAAAGGGCAAGATGAGGTAGAAAACCACCGACCCGAATAGGAGATGAAATCACTTCAAAGTGTATTTGCGGCTGTGTGAAGGATCAGAAAAGGAAAAAGATGCTAGCTTAGATGAGGCAATATATGAGTCCTACATCCTAGAGTTCAATACTCCTTACAAAGACTTGGTCGGTGAATGGAGGGATTTAATTGAAGCCCTAGTTGAAAGAGGAAAATGGGCTCCACCCACCGATCCGGAAAACGTAAGCATCGCGGAAGCCAAACTCTCATCGGAAGAGTAGACTCGTTACGGTGTTAGTAGTCACTCCCGAGACCTTGTCCGAAGAAGGGTGTATGGATGCCCTGGAAAGAGTCTTAAGTCTCGAGGCGACCCCAGTCCCCTTTATGTCCTGTGACGACAACGATGTTTTCTTGGTAATTCCCAAGTCAAAGGAGGAGTCCAAGATACCTCTTATATGGTGTCAAGTATCCCGACCGCTTTTGCCCTCATTGGTCATCGTAGTCAAGACGAAAGTTCCCGTGAGAGTTACTACGGTGATACCGATGAAGACACGGTCGAAGTGCCGGAAGGAACAAGAGAAGAGTGGTTAGCCCGTAAGCCAAAAAGCCGTAAAACCTTCCCGACAGTGAAGAAGAAACTCGCCATAAGGTTTGACCCCGAGAAATCCTTATTGATGATGGAATTTCTCACTTCGTAAAATGTTTAGCCAATGTCAAAGATGCCGTCGAAGGTCGACCCTAGAGAAAGAAGGGACATGCTTGACGGTGATGAGGAATGTGATCCCACTCGTTGAAAAAATTGTTGGACCCGGATGAGAAAGCCGGTTGCCGGTGCTCCAAACCCCGAGAGCGATAACTCCTGTTGCATGTTGACTTTGAAAAGTTTGAATGAGACCGTGAAGGCTCTAAACGGAGAAGGTAAAGCTGAAACCAGCCCACCGCTAAGCAAATCGTAGAGTCGAACCCCGAGAAGGTCGAAAGCCGTTAACTTGGGATCGTATTCGAGAAGCGGCCTACGCCTCCAGTAGTGCCATTAATCGATTAATGAGAATTGGCCATACGCCGCCAAGAAGAGCCCGCCTCGACTTTGAAAGAGTTAACAAAATCCTCCAGTAGGAATAATGATTCGGAAAAATCTAATGTTTATGTGATGACTCGGTCTGGACAGATGAGTATTGAGCAGCCTAAGGGTGACAAAAAGAATGCCGTCTCGGAGCCAAAGACAGATAAGAGGCCTTATAAGTCGGAAGTAGAAAAGCCAGACTCTGACAAAGAGGACCCAGTGTTGACTCAGTTGAAGTGTACCCAAGCCAATATCTCCTTGTGGTCCCTGTTAACCTCTTCATACCCTCATAAGCTGAAGCTGGAAGAAAGTTTGGCCAAGACCATGGTACCCATAGATGTCACCCCAGATGAGGTCGTCCAAATGATTGGAAGTATCCACTACGGAAACATCATTACCTTCACTGACTTGGACCTGCCAAAGTATGGGGCTAGTCATAACGAACCTCTTTACATCACAGTCCAGTTAGAAGAGCGTCGATTGCCACGGGTATTAGTCGATGGAGGGTCGGCAATGAATGTCTTGCCAGCCAAGATGATGGACTTATTGTGTTGGTGTAATGCCCTAGGCTTTAGTTATGTTTAACTGAAAACCGTTATGTATCATCTTTATCGTTTATGTTTATTATTTGATTATTATATAGTTTGCATATTTATTGTAATAATCTCCGTCCCTAATTATTAAGAGAATAATTAGTATAATTGTCAATGGATAATCATGTGATGATTATATGCATAAGAGATGCACATTGAAATTATGGGTACTTGTTAGAGAACAAGTGACTGGACATGACCCGCATGAGATTTATGTCATGGTCAAATGTCATACTTAAATCTCATACGGTTACTTCATTTATTTCCTAGACCTGAGATTATCGTAACCTTACATATGATGAAAGTCATGTTTGATTTTAGTCAAACGATATCTTAACACGATATCTATAAAGACTATCATTGGCATGATCGTAGTCATGATGGGAAGGATGATAAGTCAAGAAGGAATTTGTCCTCGGAAGAGAGATGTTATGCTTGGGCCCTCGATGAGTAATAATGATGAAAGTGTATGGCCGTACCCCAATGTGATTGGAATTATCATTATACTCAAGAATCGAGAAAGCATTGAACAATAACAAGTTGACAAGGACCATGACTTGTGTTCAAATATAACATCGTGAGACAAAGGGATAAATGGAAGTACACCATTGGAAACGTGAACTCTTACGTTGCATTATTTGGGTAGACATAATGGCTTGCTAGAGTCCGCTTATGTCTTATGAGGTTCGATATGATCGAACTCATTGCCAACATAATGTAATCCTATTGGGTCACACACAACTAGAATGAATTGGTTAAACCGGAGGAAGAATAGTTGAGAGTTTCTGTATCTGGCTATATATACCGCGCGACATATCAAGCCAATGGCTTGATATACCGCGTGACATAATAGGCCAATACGCGATTTGACAGCCTGTCTCTCCTAATACGATTAGGAGAGGTATTCCTACTATTGTAGTATAAATACAAGGGTTCTCGTCGACCTAAAAGGTCAGCCGAAATTTTAAAGCAAAATTCACAATCAAATTCTCTCAATATTCTTCAAGGTTTTAGATCTAGCAATCATCAAGAAGTTGTTCTTGGATTCATTCAAAGGTGTGGATACCGAAAGAGGGTCTTCGCTCGTTCATCGATCAAGGCCTAGAGTTCAAGCAAGTTGAAGAACGAAGTTTGTGATTCGATATCACATAATCAAATCGTTCGATAGCTCAAGACCGGAAAGCGTTTCAAGGTTGGTTTAATTCTATCTCATAGGTATTCAAATTAATTGTATAGAACGGATCCTAGGGCTTCTTGGGTTTTATGTTTTTAACGCTTAATTCCGCTGCGCATGGACCCGTAAAACCCAACAAAGGGTATCGAGCCCCGTTCGTATGATTAAGTTTGAATTAACATGCTAGGTTTAAGATATAAATTGTTTATATGCTTATTGCATGTTTTGTATGTGATAGAATTTTAATTGTTTATGTGAAACAATGTGAAAATCGTTTTCAATTTATGCCAAATTAAATCTGTAAAAAGGCTGTTTTATGTGATTTAATTGGCTGTAATCTGTATTGATTCGAACTGAAATCTCGTAACCTGGTCGCCTATGTCGTGCGACATATCGAGCCATGTGGAATTCAGGTTAATCGGCCCGTTACGTCGCGCGACATATCAAGCCTTCGGCCGATTATGTCACGCGACATAATAAGCCAAAACCGGCGTAATCTGTTTGTTCAAATTTTCGCTATTCTCGTGATTGTGTTTACAATCTGATATGTTCATATGAAAACTGGATGTTATAAAATTGATTTTATAAGTCCGCGATAGATTGATTCATTGATATACATGATTAATTGATTAAAATGTGATTTTAATAATTATTGCAATGTATATGAAAATCTGGATGTTATAAAATTGAGTTTATAAGTCCATGCTAGATTGATTCATTGATATGCATGATTAATTGATTAAAATATGATTTTAATAATTATTGCGATGCATGAATTATTTGTTCTTAAGTGTTAAGAATTTTATTAGATGTTTAGTTGAAACATTGAATTATGATTTCCTAAAATGTTTAGTTGAAACATTGCATTATAGTTTCCTAATATGTTTAGATTTAGACATTGTAAATTTTGGATTTTATGATTGTTTATGGAAACAAGTCATAATTACGCGAAATTTTAAAAGGAAACTAATTGTTTATAAAAGGTAGTGATTATGTTGCCAAATCAGAGTTGATTTCTAATTGTGCATGACTAGGAGAGTTCTGTCTAAGGAAGAGTTGGTACTTAAGTAGTCCTTGTGGCTCACCTATCTTCCTCGGAACTTACCTGGTGCATGATTATGACTATCTTTGCTGATATGCTTATAATCTACCTTAAAGAACCTTCATTTAACTTTTAAGTTCTTTATGCCAATCCATGATTTAAACACTTGAGACCACTCGGATAGTTTTGGGTGGGCTTGCCATAGCAAGGTGCTTTGATTCTATTCCGTTTGCGAGCAAGATGAGGAAATGGTGGTTCCTATACGTTTAAAATGGATGAACTTAATTGGGTTATCAAAATGGTTTTGGACCCAAGGCATAAGATGAGATTAAAATATGCTTAGACATATGATGTCTTAAATAAATCTCATAAAAGATCCTAAGAGTCATATATGATATGATTGATGTTTTCTACCTAATTAGTTTGATCTTGAGCGGTGCGCCATAGCGTACTTGAGATCAAATTAAAGATGGATCTTAGTCCTAAGAGTCATATACGATATGATTGATGTTTTTCTACCTAATTAGTTTAATCTTGAGCGGTGCGCCATAGCGTACTTGAGATTAAATTAAAGTTGGATCTTAGCCCATTAAATGCATATTATGCTTATTAGCATTAGAAGGTGTATGATTTAGTGGGATTATTTGTAAAATACATTATTTGCTCTTAAATGATAAATGTGTTGATATTGATATGTGTTCATATAATTTGTATATTTTGTTGTAGAAATAGCATTACATAATGATAATTGCGATTCGTCCTTATAAAGGACAAAGTTCGAAAGGAACAATACATAATGTGTATGTTCTTGACGAATCCGTTCCTATTGAACCTATTGCAAATGTTGCAAAGGGCAAATAAGGAAGCAACATTAGAAACATAGTGATGATTCTGACAATATTGCTTGCCTTGTATTTGCCACCATGGTTGAAGGCTCTTATGAAGAACCTTGAGCACATGATAACTATTCTTTTTGTTATAGCATAACGCATAAAGGAAATGTTCCAAGTGCAAGCTAGGCAAAAGATATATGTTGTGGTGAAAGCTCTTAATTCATATGATGAAAGAAGGAGCAATCCGCAAATTGTGTTAATGGTTAACACAAGAAAGGGTTCACAAAGGAAGGAAAAGTAGGTAAAGCAAAAGTTGCTAAACCTAGGACAAAAGTTGTCAAAGCCGAAGAGGCTAAACCCAAAGTGTCTCAAAAGGATGCAGTTTGCTATCATTGCAATAAGATTGTCATTGGAAGCAAAGTTGCAAGGCTTATTAGGAAGGCCTAAAAGGTGAAGAAGGGCAATATGATTGCTACTACTTCAAGTATCTATATGATAGATATTTTCCTTTCGACTTCTTGTTCTTGGGTATTTGATACCGGATTTGATCCCACATTTGTTTAAATGTGCAAGGAACAAAGAATAGAAAGCTACTCAAATAAGGTAAATTAAACCTAAGCATGGGAATGGAGCAAGAGTTGCAACATTAGCCATAAGGGACTTATGAAGTCACTTTGCCTTGTGAAGTAGTACTTGTTTTGAACAAGTATGACTACGTTCCGGATTTGAGTAGGAGTATTATTTATGTTTCTTAAATGGATGACGAAGGATATAATTTTCTTATTTTCAATAAGAAGTTTTATATTTATTTAATAATATGCCTTATTGTAATGCATATGTCATTAAATAGTCTTCATATCCTTGAAGATGAGAAACAAAATAACATTGAAGATATCTATAATATAAATGGGAAATCTAAACCGAACAATATGAACAACGCGTTCATATGGCATTGCCGGCTTGGTCAAATAAATAAGAAACATATATCTAAACTCCATTAACATGGACTTTTAGACTCATATGACCATGAATCATTTGAGGATTTTGGATCTTATTTATTGGGATTATCGACCAAACCACCCTACACTAAAGTAGTGGGAGGGCTAGTGACTTATTAGTCATTATACATAAGATGTATGTGAACTATTAAGCAAAGATTGCTAGGGGAGGATTTTGGCATTTCATCATATTTCACTAAAGACTTATCTAGATATGATTATGTCTATCTGATGAAGTCCAAATGTGAGTCGTTTGAGATGTTTCGAACATTTCAAGATGAAGTGCAAAAGAACTTGGCAAAACTATTAAGTACTTCGATTGGATCGAGGTAATGAATATTTGAGCCAAGAGTTTGACAATCATCTCAAAACTATGAAATCGTTTCAAAGTTGACTCCAACCGGAACACCACATTGTATGGTGTGTCTGAAAGGAGGAATTGAACCTTGTAGGACATGGTTCGTTCGATGATGTGTCAATCAGACTTTCCTATTTCCTATTTCCTTTTGAGGATATGCATTAGAAATAATGCGGTTACACTGAATCAAGTCCCTACTAAATCGGTTCCTAAGGCCCCACATGAGATGTGGCATGGAAGAAAACTTAGTTTGTCTTTCATGAAGATTTGGGGTTGCGAATCTTATGTAAAGAGACTTGTCTCTTATAAGTTAGCACCAAATTTGACAAAGGTTATTTTCGGAAATTAATCTTACAACCGCAAAGAGAACAAAATGTTTGTTGCTCTATACGATCCGTTTCTTGAGAAATAGTTTCTCAATAAAGAATCTAGTGGGAGTAAAATTAATCTTGAAAGAAGTTCAAGAACCCGAAAATAATATGGAACCAAGAGTAGAGACAGAACCAAGTTCACAAAGAAGTTGTGAAACCGGTTCAAGATGCACAAGTCCATCGTAGATTGGATAGGTTACGATCCGAAACTCAAGAAATAGTGATTTCTCGTTGCGGAAAGTGATGAAGTGGAAGTCATTGAGAATGACGATCCTACTTGCTATCAAGAAGCGATGTCCTCTCCTAATTTGGATAAATGGTTAGGAACCATGGAATCCAAATTACAATCCATGTTTAACAATCAAGTTTAATTGGAACTTGATTGGGCTACCTAAAAGTGTAAAAACTAAAGGGTGCAAGTAGGTCTTCAAAGACCAACATGGATGTGAAGGTGTATACTTTTATGACTAAGGATTGTAGCAAAGGGACTTAGGTTAATTCATAGTATTGACTATGTTGAAACTTTTTCCGCCAGTTACAATGTCGATGTCTGTTAGAATTTCAATTGCCATAATCGCATATTGTGACTATGTGATATGACAAATGGATGTCAAACGACTTTCTTTAAATGGAAAGATTATTAAGGATGTGTAAAGTACACAACCCGAATAGTTTGTCGATCCAAGAAACTCTAATAAAGTATGCATGTTGCAAGGATCCATGAGATGGATTGAAGCAAGCTTCAAGGAATTGGAATCTTTGTTTTGATGAATTGGTCAAAGAGTTTGACTTTATCAAGTACAAAGATGAACCTTGTGTATGCATGAAATTCAGTGGGAGCATGGTATTATTTCCATTGTTTATTACAATAATATCTTACTCATTTGAAAAACAAGTTCCGACACTTAAGACTGTTAAGTCTTGGTCAAGGAAAGGTTTCTCAATGAAAGATATGGGTAAAGCCGCTTACATCCTTGGCATCAAGATCTATAGAGATAGATCTAGAAGGATAAATTGGTTTGAGTCAAAGTGTTCACATTGACAAGATTCTTAGAAGAGTCTAAGAAAAGTGGCTTGTCAATGGATCATGGTATTTTCTCTTAAGCAATACTCATTGTCTTATGACAATTGATGAGCAAAAGGGAATGAATGAAGTTCCATATGCTTCGGCATTTGGATCTGTCATGTATGCCATAATTTGTACTAGACCCAACGTCTCATATGCTTTGAGCATGATGAGTCGATACCAATCTGATCCTGTGATGAGAACCAATGGATGGAAGTCAAGATGATCCTAAGTACTTAAGAAGAACTAAGGATACGTTCTTGGGATTTGAAAGATTGGAAGTTAATCTTGTTGTAAGGGTTACAAAGATGCTAGCTTCCAAACTGACAAAGTTATTTTAAAATCGCAATTAGGATTTGTGTTTGTGCTTATTAGAGGTGCAATTTTGATTGGAAGAGTTCCAAGCAGAAATTGTAGCCGATTCTACTACTAAGGCCATATTTTAGCAACATATGATGTAGCTGAAAGAGGCAGTTTGGATCAAAAGTTCATTTAGTATTTTGGAAATACTTCAAGTGTTTTTCCAAGTATCACTAATCGGTGAAACTTTTGTTATGACAATAGTGGTGCCACTTGTGCAAACAATGGAACCAAGGTCACAACAGTGATCCAAACACTCACTTAGACGTTCTTCGAGGAATTCATAAAGAATGAGAAGACGTTAAAATATACAAAGTATCAACCGATGATGACATAAGGGACTCACTTACAAAGACACTCGCATAGGCAGAAGCATGATGGGCATGTTAGATCCATGAGTATTCGATACATAAATGGAGCCTAGTGCAAGTGGGAGACTGTTGGTGTAATGCCCTAGGCTTTAGTTATGTTTAACTGAAAACCGTTATGTATCATCTTTATCGTTTATGTTTATTATTTGATTATTATATAGTTTGCATATTTATTGTAATAATCTCCGTCCCTAATTATTAAGAGAATAATTAGTATAATTGTCAATGGATAATCATGTGATGATTATATGCATAAGAGATGCACATTGAAATTATGGGTACTTGTTAGAGAACAAGTGACTGGACATGACCCGCATGAGATTTATGTCATGGTCAAATGTCATACTTAAATCTCATACGGTTACTTCATTTATTTCCTAGACCTGAGATTATCGTAACCTTACATATGATGAAAGTCATGTTTGATTTTAGTCAAACGATATCTTAACACGATATCTATAAAGACTATCATTGGCATGATCAGAGTCATGATGGGAAGGATGATAAGTCAAGAAGGAATTTGTCCCTCGGAAGAGAGATGTTATGCTTGGGCCCCTCGATGAGTAATAATGATGAAAGTGTATGGCCGTACCCCAATGTGATTGGAATTATCATTATACTCAAGAATCGAGAAAGCATTGAACAATAACAAGTTGACAAGGACCATGACTTGTGTTCAAATATAACATCGTGAGACAAAGGGATAAATGGAAGTACACCATTGGAAACGTGAACTCTTACGTTGCATTATTTGGGTAGACATAATGGCTTGCTAGAGTCCGCTTATGTCTTATGAGGTTCGATATGATCGAACTCATTGCCAACATAATGTAATCCTATTGGGTCACACACAACTAGAATGAATTGGTTAAACCGGAGGAAGAATAGTTGAGAGTTTCTGTATCTGGCTATATATACCGCGCGACATATCAAGCCAATGGCTTGATATACCGCGCGACATAATAGGCCAATACGCGGTTTGACAGCCTGTCTCTCCTAATACGATTAGGAGAGGTATTCCTACTATTGTAGTATAAATACAAGGGTTCTGTCAGACCTAAAAGGTCAGCCGAAATTTTAAAGCAAAATTCACAATCAAATTCTCTCAATATTCTTCAAGGTTTTAGATCTAGCAATCATCAAGAAGTTGTTCTTGGATTCATTCAAAGGTGTGGATACCGAAAGAGGGTCTTCGCTCGTTCATCGATCAAGGCCTAGAGTTCAAGCAAGTTGAAGAACGAAGTTTGTGATTCGATATCACATAATCAAATCGTTCGATAGCTCAAGACCGGAAAGCGTTTCAAGGTTGGTTTAATTCTATCTCATAGGTATTCAAATTAATTGTATAGAACGGATCCTAGGGCTTCTTGGGTTTTATGTTTTTAACGCTTAATTCCGCTGCGCATGGACCCGTAAAACCCAACATATTGGACCTGAAACCAACAGATTTAAAGCCTTCTAGTCAAACTATTAAGGCTTATGACTCCACGGCATGATCAGTTTTGGGGATTGCTACTCTCAAGCTATGGTTCGGAAAAAAGGTCATGGACGTTGATTTTCAAGTGATTGATATTCCGATTTCCTTTACTGCTCTCCTGGGACGGCCCTGGATCAACCAGATAAATGGGGTAGCCTCTACTTTACACCAGTGCGTCAAATTTCAGTCAAATGATGGTACTATCACCACCATTTATGGAGACAGTGTCACGGTAGAAGGAACCAGCACTGGAGACATCCCGATATTGGAAATCAAACATGATGACGAAGGGTTGGCATTGACAGGATTCTCTCGTAGCTCCTTCCAAAGCACAAGTGTGTTGCACCGACCTCACTACTACTTCCGATAAAATCCCTCCCGCCATGAGAATGATGAGAAAAATGGGTTATCTTCCCGGACTTGGATTGGGTAGAAGACTTCGTGGTCGCAATACCATCATCGATGTAAAGGAACAGAATACCGAGATACGGCTTGGGGTACAAACCGAATGGCAGTAAAAGATAAAGGGGTCCAGCTCTTCATCCCTACGCTTATCCCCGACCCATTATTTTACAAAAGGCGAGACACAATACGATAAAAGTGATCACGGATCTCCTCGGTAAAACCCTTCGGAGAATCTTGAGAAAATGAGGGAAAGCCAGCCAATCCCGTTCGAAGAATGTTCCTTGACTTGCCGTGACATTCCCGGGGCTACCACTACCGTTCGTAACGAGTATGTCTTCAAAGGGAACTCGGACGGCGCCAAAGAGTCGCATCCGGGGTAATGGATTTCTCCGCCTTCGAGTTAGCTCTTCCGAAGATCAGCCAGATAGAAGCCGCCAGTAGTGAAGACAGTGAGCGGGGCTTGCTGCAGTTGTTTGACGAAGAAGCTACAGATCCCAGATTTGATCGACTTCAGCTCGGATGATGAGATAGTTGCCGTAATTGGAGACGGTGGTAAAAATCCTTTGATCCCCGCACTTTGGTAACTAAGACAGAAATGCCATTGAAGAATTGGGAGACGTTCTCGGGCCGATAGCCGCCGACAAAGCAAATGATAGCGGAGCTTGGATTGGTACCTCGTCCTTCTCAACCCGGTGTGTCAAACACCCCGTTGTCTATTCGCCGAGTCAGGAATCTTTGAATTCAGTCCTCCGAGTCATCCGAAGGCCTCACGCCCGAGGACTATCAAAATGTAATCGATGTCATCTTTCCCCTTATTTTGAATGAAATGACAGATCTTTCGAGTATCCTCTTATTGCCAACTTAACAAATGATAAATTAACTCAAAACCTAACAACAGTTAATAATGAATCATTTGAACAAGATGCAAACACACTAAATGAACAATACATTAAAGAAATCTTTAAGCAGGTTTCGTAAAAGAGGAAAACCGGCCCAAGCCGCCGAGGAGGTTTTGACAAGTGTGAACTTGGGTACCTGTCGAGGAACCTAAAGAGACATAGATCGGAAACTTCTTCCAGGGGTTGAACGGGACAGATCGATCGATCCGCTCAGTGGAATACGTCGACGTGTTTGCATGGTCATACAGGATATGCCGGGGCTAGACAGTTCGATAGTAGAGCACGTAATCCCTCTAGCACCGCATGCTAAGCCGCAGCGTAAACCGAGGAAGATCAAGCCCGAATGGTCTCTACAGGTCAAAGAAGAAATTGAGAAGCTCATGCGGGTAGGATTCATCGTAGTCATCGAATATCCGACATGGTTGTCCAATATTGTGACCGTCACCAAGGCCAATGGGAAGGTGCGCTGCTGTGTGGATTTTCGAGATCTGAACAAGGCCAGCCCCAAGGACGATTACCCTTTGCCAAACATAGACATCCCGTGGACTCCACCGCCAACTACGAAGTCAAATCCTTCGTTGATGGCTTTGCAGATACAACCAGATCAAGATGGCCGAGGAAGACCAAGAAAAGACGGCCTTCACCACGCCGTGGGAACTTACTTGTTATACGGTGATGCCATTTGGGCTTAAGAACGCCGGGCTACTTACCAAAGGGCAGCGACCGCGCTTTTTCATGACATGATCCACAAGGAGATTGAGGTCTACGTAGATGACATGATAATCCACTCCAAAGGCGAGGACGGGCAACACTTTGTTGACTGCGGAAGTTCTTTGAGAGGCCGAGACAACATTCCATGAGACTAAACCCTGCTAAATGCACCTTCGGAGTGACAAGGGGAAAAGTTCTTCGGTATATGGTCACGGAGCGAGGTATCGAAGTTGACCCCCAAAAGATCAAAGCCATTATGGATATGAGGCCACCTCGGACCTGGCATTTAAGTCAAGAGCTTTATGGGAAAAGCTGCAGACATTAGCCGTTTCGTCAATCGTTGACCACTATGTGCGAGCCCATCTTCAAGCTCATGAAGAAGAACGTAGACACAGAATGGACCGAAGAATGCCAGGATGCTTTTGACCAGATCAAGGCATACTTGGTACACCCTCCCGGTGCTATGCCCCCACATAGACGTAAACCTCTTACGCTCTATCTCACTGTCATCCTTGATACGGCAGCTTGGGGCTATGCTTGCTCGGGAGAAGAAAGACTCTCGGGTAGAGAACGCCATTTACTTTGTCGTGAAGGCTGCAGGGAAGTGAGCTCAATTACTCGGCATGTGAAAAGACCTGTGCGGGGACTAGTGCAGGTAGTCGGCAAGTTGAAGCATTATATGTAAGCCCACCTGTGAATTTGGTCTCAAGAATGGACCCCATCAAATACATCTTTGATAAGCCTTCCCTCTCGATGTGTCTAGCAAAGTGGTCCTTCTTCTTAGCGAGTACGACATCAACTATGTGACCGAGAAAGGCTATCAAGGGTCAAGCGTTGTCGAGACCACCCGGCAAACTTTCCCGATAATGAAGACGAGAGGGCACGAACCCCAATTCCCAGATGAAGGGATCTTTGCGGTCGAACACGAAAACCGATGGCGGTTGTTCTTTGACGGAGCCGCTAACAAAGAGGAAACGGTATCGGGATGCTGCCGGTCGATCCGAAAGATGAGCATACACCCATAGCCCTCAAGTTGAACTTCCCGCCACGAAAAATGTTGCGAGTACGAAGCCCGCATTCTTTGGTTTAGAAGGCTGCCTTAGAGAGGAACGTCAAGGAGCTAGAAGTTTACGGAGACTCGGCCACGATCATCAACCGGGTTTCCAACAAGTGGAAGGCGTGGACCCTAACACCTGCGGCGGTATCATGCCCATATGGAGGAGTTGACTAGACGGTTCGGAGAAGTGACCTTCCACTACTTGCCAAGGGAAAAGAACAGATTTCGCAGATGCCCTAGCTACTCTAGCCTCATTGGTAGAGATCCCCGAGGAAAAGCCATAAAACCCTTCCGAGTAGGTAGAAGAGAAGCCCCAGCCTTACATGTTGTGAAGTAGACACAGGACCCGAGCCTATAAAGGAACCCTGGTACAATCAAATTTACCAGTTCCTCAAAGATGGAGAGTCAGCTTTCAGAGACAAAGAAGGTAGACCAAAAGAAGGTGTCAGAGCCAAGAACTTACAAGCCCTGAAAAGGTTAGCCTCCCATTATGTCATTCTAGGAGGCAACCTATACAAGAAGCGATACCAAGGACCACTCCTCTTGTGCGTCACTCAAGAAAAGGCCAAGGAGTTGATGACCGAAGTCCACAATGGTCCCTGCGGTCCTCATATGAATGCCGAGCCACGATGCAAGTGATCCTCGAGAATGGGTTACTCTTTGGATTTCCATGGAAACGGTGTGTCCCGGCACGTCCGAGCATGCGACAAGTGCCGGCGGTTTGCCAACCTCAACCATCTCCCACCTCATGACACATCTTGCATGACGACTCCTTGGCCGTTTGCAACTTGGGGTATTGACGTGATAGGGAAAATAGCCCGGCAGAAGCAATAGGCATGAATTTGTGCTAGTAGCCATCGACTACTTCACCAAGTGGGTAGAGGCCAAGTCTTACAAGGTCCTCACTTCCGAGAAAAGTGGCCCAATTCATCAAAGAAAACATAATGTGCGGATATGGGGTGCCCAACGAGATCATTTCCGATAATGGGTCGCACTTTGAAGGGGACTGCGATAGGTTCTTTGTCGAGAATTCAGAATCACTCGCCACAAGTCGTCTCCGTACGGACCTCGGACTAATGGAGCCGTGGAAGGCTGCTAATAAGACGCTCGAACGGATCATCAGGAAGATGGCCACCCGTGGTCGTGATTGGCCCGAAAAGCTGCACTTGGCACTCGGGGCTCTGAACATCTGTCAGGAAACGGCTACGGGAGAAACTCCTTTTGCCTTAACCTACGGGATGGAAGCGGTGCTACCGGTGGAGTTGGAAATCCCGTCATTAAGGGTCCTCTGGAAAACGGTGTCAATGAAGTAGAATGGTTGCGCTTGGCCGGCATGATGAGTTAGCCACCTTGACGAGAGAAGGCTAAAAGCCATGGAACACACCCGAGCCTACCGAGGCGGATGGCGAGCGTTTGATAAAAGGTCAAGGCCGGAGACATCAAAGAGGGTGACTTAGTGTTGAAAGTGAAGCCCCTACCGAGACAACCCCACAGGAAAATGGGAACCCGTTTGGATCGGCCCTTATGTGGTGCGAGAAGATACTATCGGGAGGAGCCATGAAGCTTGCGGACACGGACGGCAATCCCTTTGTCCACCCGGTCCAACGGTGATAAGCTCAAAAGATACTACGTCTAAAAGAAAAAAAAAAAAAGAAAAAATATAAATAAAAAAAAAGTGCAAAAAGAGTAATACCCGGCTAGGCGAAAACCCCAAAAAGGGCGGTCTAGGCAAAGACGAGGTTGCACATAAAAAATCTTAGTGCAAAAAAAAAAAAAAAAAAGAGTAATGCCCGACTAAGTGAAAACCCTAAAAAGGGCGGTCTAGGCAAAAAAGCAGTGCACATAAAAAAAATTAGTTCACCGGAATGAACTACGAAGACTGAGCCCACTTAGTCTTTCTTGTAAAGGGAACGTGGCGGCCATATATGGTTCGGTCTAAACAATAAAAAGGACGATTAAGTTTCCATGAAATGCGTCCTAAACAATAAAAAGGACAATCAAGCTTCCATGAAGTGCGTCCTAAATAATAAAGGGTATTTCAGTTTTCATAAAACGGGTCCCAATAAATAAGACATTTGAATTTCCATGAAATGTGTCTTGATTAATTTTTAAGATAATATTTCTTGTTCATTACAAGTTAAAAACTTCTTGATGAGTTCAAGCACGGTCTACCTCTTGACTACGCTAACTGCTACAAAGATCTAAAATACAATAAAATGCCTAAATAAACTAATGTGTTTGCAAAATGGCAATAAGGGAATCCTAAGAAAAGATCTGTCAGTCGTCATTCGCTGAGTCTTCTTTGGTCTTTTTCCCTTTTCCTCGGCCTCGTCGAGTCTTCTTCCTCTTTTTATCTATGATGTCGGTATCCCTCATCCCGACCTCCGGTATCCTCACTGGAGCCTCTACCAAACCTGTGTCAATAAGTGCTCTCTCTGCAGAGCACGAGTCCGCACCTCCTCCCTGCGAGCCTCGGTCGAAGGAGCGACCTCGGACAACCTCTTGTACCGAGCCTCCATGTCTACGACCAAGTCACTGACGGTTATGGCGACTCGCCTTAGCCTCGGTCTCCCTCGAGTCCTACTCGAGTCACGGTCGGCTCCCAATAAAGCCCGACGTCTCTCCTCCAAGATGACTGAGTCGCTCCCATCTCCCTCTCGTACCGGTCCAGTAGACGGTGGTCAAGATGGTGCTCTTCCTGCTCCTGAAGATAGCCACGGGTGGGAAAGCGGCATATGTCCAAGCCCTCGAGAAGAAAGAGAAGGCTGGTGGATCCCTCATGTCCAATGACACCACCTCCATGGTCCGGATGTCCTCCCAATCACTCGATGGCTCTGTAAAGCCCCAAACTGCTGGATACTAGCGGGGTATGTAGAAGGATGACCCGGCGAGAATCACGGAACCCTCACGGCATAGGACTCTGAAATATCCTCTGATGCGCAACCTCCAATGAGGTATCCACCAACGGATGTCCGAAGTGGATAGCCTAGCCATCGTCGGCTCCCGGCTACTGCGGTCTGTTGCCTCGGTGCACCTCTCCGAGAAATCACCCGAGGGCCCAGTCGGCAAAGCCCACAGCAAAGCCAGAGCCTCTCCTGCGGCCATAAGGTCAACACGGGGACTCCGGATCTCATGAAATGGTCTCCCGAGCCATCCTGTCAATCCCATGAAGTGTCTCTCCCAAAACCGGCGGGACAATATCCTTCCCGGCCTTGCAGTCTCTAACCATGTCCAAGAGACCACTATGACCAGATCCCCACGGACTCGGCGGTGAACAAAGCGAGAGAATACGCAAAGGATAAATGCGTCCATAGCCACCGTGGTCGCAGCCATATCTGGAGACCCAAACACTGCCGGGATATCGAAGGTCAATCCTGTCCAGGGCTACCATCATCCTCTCAGCCTCCCCCAAAGGAATCTGCAGAAAAGATGCAAGCTTTACCGCCACCGGCACGTCTCCGATCAGCGGAATAGATATAGCCTCAATCTCGGGACCCCCAATCAAGGCTCGGAAGTCTTCATGCGTCGGGACAATCTCGTTATAAGAAAAGCAGTAAACATGTCTCCGGACGTCCCAGAACTTTCCTGCGGCTCTCAAAAGGTCCCAATCGGGCGGGAGATCCCTCAAATGCCATAAAGACTTGATCTTGAAGGAAGAATCAAGCAGTCCCCTATGAGATTGGAAGTTGTGTCTCACCCAAGATTGAAGATCGGACAGAAAACGGTCTCGTTTCCCCCTTTGCAATCTAACGGGCTTCTCCATCGCAAAATGATCAAAGGTGGTGCTTTTAGGTCCAAAATGTGCTGTGGGAACAATTGGGACAAGTCTAAGTTGAAAATGAAATGAAACGGCCAAGCCTTGCTTTTATTCGAGAAAATAACCGGTTCGAGACAGAGCGCAGGCCGCACGGCTTCATTTGCCCAGAGACCAAACCGCACGGCTACATTAGCCATCTGCGAGAAAAAATTCTGCGGCAACCAAGTTGCTGCCCAAGGGAGTTTTCACCCCACTTTTCAACCAAAACACTGTACAAAAACATGTCCAAAAGCCATTCAAGCATTTATACACCATTATAAATCATTTTGGCCCGGTTTCGACCCGATTCCAAGCAAAAAATCGCCCCAAGGCTCGAGATAATATGCAAATTAAAAAAGCATGAATTAGAAAAGCAAATAAAACATAAATACAATGTCTTCGCCCCATCGGCGCCAGAATAAAGCAAAAAATAAACAAAGTGTGCATAAAAATTGTTCATTGTTCGTTTTTGTTCCAAATCTATTCTAGAGACCTCCTAGGCCTCCGATTCTTCCTCCTCCTCATCCTTTGCTCGGCTCGTAAATGCTAGCCTCCCTCATCAAGTCCTCCTGGTCGCTCACGTTAGACAAATGGACATTATCGTGCCCGTACTCGGCCAGTGCTCCGAGAATGTCGGCGTTGGGTCCCGCCCGAGGCATGGCCTTTGGAAGAGTACTCCGAGGCCGATGAGGTAGGCGTTGTGCCCCGACATGCCGTCTCTTGCGCCGGGCTCCTGTGCATCAGCTGCTTGCCTTTGAAGCGCGAGCCGGCTTCCTCGAAGGGACCGGCACATGTCCTTCCGGCCCCTATTCTGCACGACCAATCATCGTAGGTGCGAGCTGGAACACGAGAAAAGAAGAGAAAAATCTCGAGAAAAATCTCGAGAAAATCTCAAATTTGCAAAAAAGCAAAGAAATTTGAAAAGGGAAAGACCCTAAAAGTATACTTACAGTCTTTGTCGGGCGGCAAGGTGTCTTGGGGCTCCCTAGCGTCGGGGACAGGTATCCTCATCCTCCTCGGTACTCCATGGACCACGTAGGACGGATGCGCGGGAGGGATCGGCGGGTCGGTAGGCTCATCCTCCCCATACCCACGAGTGACCGCCGGCTTCACTAGCACGTGGCGTCCTCGAGTGTTGCTCCACAAACACGGCGTAGGGGTGTCCATGTCGAAATACTCCTCTGCGGCCACGCACACTTTGGTACCTAGCAATCTCATCCTCGGCCAATCCACGGGCTGCGGCATCCGTCTTGGAGGATCTGAGGAGTAATGGCGTCCGGTGGAGGGACATGGCCATCTTGCCTCGAGAAACGGTCCCCAGTATATGACATCACATGTCGGCCCGGTAAGCCATCTCCTCTGCCTGAGTCGCCTCAATGGCATCTCCCAACAAGATCTCCGGATACACCCCCAAGGGTAGAAGTCCACTCCGTCGTGCCCGTCCATGTTGATGACCGGCCTCACCATTTTGTAGTCGAAAGTGATCCGGGTCTTCCCAGTGAATTTATCCTCGCATCTCCCCTCCGGCGAACCATAGCGGGGAAGATGGTGATATCACTCTGTTTGGTTCCAAGGGAAGAACCCGATCACCTCACAAAACCAGGCTGCATGTTCAAAACATCAAAAAGGTCATTCTCTCTCTCATAAAAGTCTTAAGACGAGAAAAGAGAAAAGAAAGAAAGAGACTACCTCGAGGGCAAATGAGAAGCGATCCATGGAAGCGGCCTTGTTCCGGTTGTACATGTCGAAGGAGAAATACAACTCCGCCAATCCGGCCTCTCCCGAGGCCGTCCCTATCCCATCCACATCCTCCAGAGAGTCGAGGAGGCAAGTCATAGCTAGTGTCCCGAATTGGCGAAGATGGTGGCCAGATAGCATCAACCACGAAATGCTCTAGCCAGGCTGGCAGGCGGTCACATCATTAGCGGCAAAGTTACGCATGCGGTTACGGGCTGCCACCTCGACATTCCGCGTCTCCATACCCGGCCCCTTGGGAATCAACTCAAACCCAACCAAATTCTGAAATTCCTCATTGTAATGTGATCTCTCCAAGTCACGGGCCTCCGGTGAGCGTAGGCCGGTAATAGGCTGTGAAATCGGCGGGAGTCCTTGTCGGCTCTCCCGGCTCAGGTGAAAGCTATGGGTACTGTCCCACCAGAACTCAGAAAGGGCCTGGATCAAGCCCTTGCTCTTAGAGGTGATATGAACACCCCTGCCGATAGCCTCGACGAACGAATCCAGGCCGGTAGCCCTCACCAAACCCTTGGGATTTACCCCATTCTTCTCGAAATCCGGCATCCTCTGCCAAAGCTTGACTGCAATCTCTGATGGTCCTCTAGACTTGTTCTCCTGTAGACAAGCACAACAAAAGAAATGTGTCAATCCTTCATCATTTTCAAAAGCATGCATATATTCAAAAAGTGCACATGTTTTCAAAAGAAAAGCATTCACAAAAGTTTTTCTAGCATCATTTGCATCAAAAAAGCATTTTTCATCACTTGAAATGCGTCATGTCAAGTCCCATTGCTTTCCTAAAGCACAAAATCACAATTTTCACAATTCTTTGCACATAAGCATTATTCTTTCAAAAATGGCATGCATGAATCCTTTTCATCTTCCAAAATCATGTTTTCTCAAAATTTTGACCTAGTTCTAGCACATGCAAGAACTCCGTCTCACTTTAGACAATTATCATTCTTACTTTATTTGCGAGAAAAAGTGGGTCATTCTCACTATTTTTGTCAAACAAATTGCACATTGCATATTCTTAGCCTCATAGGTTATTCATCAATGTCTCAAAATCATTCAAAAATCCTAGGAAAATCCTAGAAAATTCCTAAGTTCGGGTCAAGCCCTAAGTCATTCAAAATTCAATCAAAATCGACGGAATTGAGCCAAATAAGAATGCTTACCCCAACCGGACGCGGGTTCGTCGATTTGTGCTCTCTTCTCCCCGGGTAAAGCTCCGACGGAGGTGTAAGAAAGTCATACTTTCTTTCCGTTCGCACGAGCTCCTTTCTCCTCCTCCGAGCGGCCGCCGAGATGTTTCTTCTTGCTTGCCTCGGTATAGGATTGCCCTCCGGATCCATCTCAAATCAAAGGGAAGCAAGGGGATTGAAAGAATTTCGAAATTCTCTTCCTCTCTTCTCTCTCTCTGCGTTCTTGGGCGGCAACACAATGCCAATGGCCCGTTCAAATCTGATTTTAAATAATGGAAAAAAGCGGGCTTCTAGCCGTACGGCTCCTTTTTCTCCATCTCATGTAGGGCGGCCTCATTCGCTACGAGCGAAAATTACAATCTGCCCTGGACCTTCCACTTGGGCATGCAATTTCCGTTATCTTTTAACCAAGATAACATCTTTTGAGAAGATATCCCTTATCTCTTAAGCAATTAAGCTTTCTTCCCGGTCGCCTCCGTTAATTCCGTTATAACGGGATAATGCTAGGTGACAACCTCCGAATTGTCAAAACTCTAAGGCGAGCTTACCTCTATCCCGGATAGCGACGTATGCTAAGTTCTCTTAACTAAAGCTACCTCTATCCCGGATAGTGACGTATGCTCGAGTTCTTCTTAACTTAAGATACCTCTATCACGAATAGCGAAGTATACTTAAGTTCTTCTAGCTTTAGCTACCTCTATCTCTGTCAAAAAGAGATAGCGCCATAAGCTTTAGTCTTTGTTATTTCCGTCATAAAGAAATAACGCCATCTAGCTTTAGCTACCTCTATCTCTGTCAAAAAGAGATAGCGCCGTAAGCTTTAGTCTTTGTTATTTCCGTCATAAAGAAATAACGCCATCTAGCTTTAGCTACCTCTATCTCTGTCAAAAAGAGATAGCGCCGTAAGCTTTAGTCTTTGTTATTTCCGTCATAAAGAAATAACGCCATCTAGCTTTAGCTACCTCTATCTCTGTCAAAAAGAGATAGCGCCGTAAGCTTTAGTCTTCGTTATTTCCGTCATAAAGAAATAACGCCATCTAGCTTTAGCTACCTCTATCTCTATCAAAAAGAGATAGCGCCATAAGTTCTAGTCTTCGTTATTTCCGTCATAAAGAAATAACGTCATCTAGCTTTAGCTACCTCTATCTCTGTCAAAAAGAGATAGCGCCGTAAGCTCTAGTCTTCGTTATTTCCGTCATAAAGAAATAACGTCATCCAACTTTAGTTACCTCTATCTTCTCGATAGTGACGTAAGCTCTAGTTTTCTCAGGTGACAACCTCCATTAATTGTCAAAACCCTCAAGGATCCTAGACATCGTTCCTAACTATCTAGTGATGCTCGAACTACGATCAAGGCTTGATTCCTCCGGGATACGTAGGTAGCCTTTTGTAAAAGGTCCAGCCATCCGACCACTTTGGTCACCCTTTTCCTCCGTCACTCCTCAGTGATGAAGTAGTCTCTCATAAGAGACTTTGTTATCCGACCACCTCGGTCACTTCTAGCATATCCCTAGTAGGATCAATTGCTTGACCTCCTAGGTCATTTTATCTTCTATTTCCCCAGCAAGAGACCAGTTTCTCTTCTCCATTCCCCAGTGGATCTATTCCGAACTACGGCCTGGCTTGATTCCTCCGGGATACGTAGGTAGCCTTTCATAAGAGGTTCAGCCACTCGACCACCTCGGTCTCCCAATCCGTCTCGGCATTCGCCAGATCGGATCCTTTTCTATCGACAACCCCACTCGCCTTGCAAGTGACGTTGCCGAGGGGCTTCTGTAAGTACCCAAATCTGGCTCATGCCTTCCGGTTAAATTTCAGGCAATTTCGGTAAGTTTTCCGGTAATTCCCGGACCTTCCTAGTGTTAGGAAATATTCTGAAGCAGTCCCAAATTAATTAAAGGCTGAAGAGGAGCCTTCCTAATTAAGAAACACGTTTTTCTTAATTAGGAAGAACCTTCTAGAATTTGCCACCTTGCATGGTTCTAGAAATGCTTGAGTCACAATGGATAATGCCGCACCTGGCCGCATTGGAAATTGGAGGTTCCTAGCCGCACGGCCTCATTGGCGATTTCCAGACTGCCTATAAATAGAGCCCTCCTCTACCCATTTCAACACACACAATTGACAACAAAAATCAACTCACAAAATCATAATACTCCCAAGAGGCTGTTGAAGATCCAAGAAGGTGAAGAAGAAGGCCAAGAAGCTCCCTCCCTCCTCCTTGAAGATCCATAATCAACCTCTCCTCCTAGCTCCATCCAAAGAAGAAGGAAGCCATTGGTAACCTCGCACGCCCTAACCTCGCATCCTAATTGCTTTATAAATTGCTCATTGCATTGTCTTTATATTGCTTGGGACTTGGTAGATTAAAGATCACATCTTTATATTCCCCCTTCCCCTTTTGCATGCATTAGACATCATTTGTCATAAAAATGTAGTCTTTCCCCATAAAGGTGCATCCTTTGCACCTAAAACCCCCATTTTCCAATAAAAATGTCATCTTTATGCATCCTTTGCATGTAAAAATCAAATCTTTTCAATCAAAATGCATCCTTTGCATTCAAAATCCCTTTTCCAAGCATCATTTGCTTTAAAGACCATGTCTTTACCATAAATTAGCATCATATGCCTTTTCAAAATGCAATCTTTATGCATCATTTGCATAATGAATGCCAATTTCTTCAACAAAATGCATCATTTGCATAAAAATCATATCTTTATGCATCATTTGCAATAAAGACCATTTCTTTGAATCAAGTGCATCATTTGCAACCCAAAAATGTCATCTTTTCATTAAAGTGTCATTTTTACATACATTTCTCCCATTCCCCCATTAGCAACCTAGGAACGGACCGGTGTAAAAGATCCTATCTTTACATCGTTCCTTCCATAAAGGTTTCATAATCTCTTTAGAAAGGGACACCTTCGAACCCTATATCTCCGATTATCACTTAAGATGAGTATGAAGCATCTATACAAGCTCGACCATCTTAAAGTGTAGGATTGATGGGCTAAGGACCCTCCTTTTCTAAATAACCTCATCTTTGACTACAAAGAGAGTCATTCTCTCGATCACGCAAGTCCCAAGGTCTAAAAAAATGCGATGATCACAAGTCCAAGATGAGGGCGGGATCATAATCCCGAATACATAAAATCCAAGAAATCCCGAGCGACAACCAACAAATGGTTTGTACGTCCGGAAGACGACTTGGGACATTCCCTCCTTATTTTCAAACACATGCATGCAAGAAAGCACGCAAGCAAGCACGATTAATGAAATCATGGGAGACTTGCTCCGGCAAGGCACCTTGGGTGAACGACGATCCGTTCTTCCCAAGGGGTAACTTAACCTCCGAACCCATAAAACCTTTTTTTCAAAGTTTTGAGGTAATCAAAATGGCGTGGTGACTCCGTTTTTCAAATTAAACCGGATGTCTTCAAACTCGCGTGAATCCAACAAACACAAAAAATTTGGGCACACATTCACACCCATGCTCCTCGATCTTCGGGTCAGCCAGCTCCCCAGCTTCAGACCACTGGATCCACGCAGCCCGACGACACGAATCAGTTTGCAGTTCCTCAGTGGGGACAAAGCCAGTACGAAATATCTTCTCACGGTTGGGGTTATCTCGGAATGCCACAGCTAACTGGGATCCCGTCACGGTTTGGAACCGATCAATCCGGGCCTTCACAACAACAGTTCAAAGGGCCACAACAACAGTTCGGCATGCCTCAACAGCCGTCAGGAGCCCCTCCTCAGAATGATACTAGCTCAGCTGCTCCTCCCATAGCTTTCACAAACCCATTTCTCACTCAGGGTTCGATGGGTTACCAAACCTCCATCCCAGTTTCATCAGAATCACCAGGACCGCTGTATCCCGGGTTATACACCATCGCCTCGGCCCGGCCATGCAATTTAACGGTCGGGGACGGCGGCCGCACCTAAGCCTACTTATGGGCCCCACTGAAATCCAAGTTATCCGACTACAGCAGACTACCTCCACCCACTTTGCCGGTTGAAAACCCACGGCAAGCCGCAAGGTTCTATCCTTTTGCTTCGGGGTCCTACTCATGCTCCCCGGGTAACTCAAATTTCAAGGACAAAGGTTTTCACCTACGTCCCCGGCGGCCATTCCCTCCACCGATCTGCCTCCGGTGGTAACCCCCTCTCTAGTTCAAATGCCACGGCTCCGCCACAAGACCCTCATCTGGCCCGGTTCATGGAACAACACAAAGAAATGAAAGCGCGTATCGCCGATTGACCGCCAAGAAGTCCGCTTTCCGGCCTACGAGACCAGGACTCCATTGTTCCTCGCCCCACAAATTCGTGATGCCTAACTTGGATCTCTTTGATGGGAATGCATGCCCGAAAACCCATTTGGACACATATACCTTGGCAATGAAGGCCAAAGGATGCACCAATCGGCGGTTGGTGACTATTTGATCTATCTTTGAAGTCCAGTGCCTTAAAGTGGTTCTTTCGTTTGAAACCCAGAAGCCGTGGCTACATGGGACCAGATTACTAATGCCTTCACGAGAAAAGTACAAGGCCAACTTGGAATGGGAAACAAATAGGGTTGACCTACAAACAACAATGCGTCATTCCGATGAGAATGTTGGGGACTTTTACAAGCGGTGGAATGCGAAACTCGGTGAAATGGCCATCCCTCCTTCCGAAGAGGAACAACTGGACATCTTCCGAGTCATGCACGAAACCACATCCGAGAGCCTCCCTCGGTCACTTCCCGTACTCGGACTTACGGGCCATGGTTAACTCCGCGGCTAAATTTGAAAAGGCTTACAATCGGCAAGAATTCTTTGCACACCTTACGGATATCGGGCTCCTCCTGCAAACACCGCCCTCGCTCCCGCTAAAGGCAAAGAAATAATTAACTACGCGGGACAGAATGTAATAACACAACTCCTTTTGCCCCCAGGAAAACCGGCCGAGCCCGGACCACGGGTCATGAACCTCGAAAACTTTGGAATGCCTCTGAACGACATCTTTAGGGGTTGGTGAAGGAAGGCTTCTTTGCGGCCTTTGGAGAATTTCCAACCCAGGAATCCAAACGCTCCCGTGGATACCTCAAAGTATTGTGCTTTTCATCAAGCCCACGGACATCTAACGAGATAACCGCTTTACTCGAAAAAGGCAATCCGAGGGGCGATAGAGCAAGGAAAGTTGGAAGGCCCCGAGGGGCCTAATACGATCAAAAATCCTCCGCCAAGAAACCATAATCAGGTGAATATGATTGAATGCGGAGAACCTTCGCATGCCCGGGAAGATGCCGATGTCCCCAAATACCCATGGCCAACCTCGTCGAGGATCTGATTCGGATTCCCCTCGGCCTTGAGGATATTGAACGAATCAACCCACCTTGGTCTCATGTCGGAGACTCCTGCAAGAATACGAGGCCCGCTATTTCTCGGATGAAGGGAAACCGATCTTGAAGAAGCTGGGAAACATTAGATCAAAACATGAGAGGACCATTTACACAAGATGGTTAGAACAATCGAAAAGAATCGAACAAGAAAGCTTCCGGTGAGCGCCTGTACTGGGGCTTATCAGCAAAGAGGCCGAGGAGCATCTGGAGCTAGTACACTTCTGCAAGCTGGCTTTGGGAAAGGCCGAATATGATCCTGAGAACAGCGAAGAATCGGGAGAGGAGGATCCCTTCTATATCCTGCCGGGAGTCAAATACGTGCCACCCCCTCTCACTCTTCCCCCGCAGTTTCTGGGTGGAGAAGCCGAATCGCAATTACCACTTCCGGGAATGGGAGCTTATGATAATTTCTGCGGCTGCACGCACCCATATTCCCCTAACAGGTTTGATCGGCGTTCCCTCTCAGCCGAAATCCCGGTAGTATGGGAAGATGATTCCAATGACAGCAACGACGATAATGATGACGAGAGAGAAGAGTCAACTGAGGCCCCAGATCCGGAATCAATCTGGAACAATCATACCGGAAATGAGCCCATGGGAGCCAGACACAATGGCTGGTTATTAGCAAGCGACGACGAAGAAACTTCGAAAGACGAATATGAAACCGAAGATATGAAGGCCGTGAAGTTTCCTGGGTCTGAACACGTGGATGTCTTAGAGTTCAACACTGCCTACCATGCTTTGGGGAAAGGGTTTTCAGGCGTCCGATCCAGGCTGATAGTCGAAGATCTGATAGAGAGAGGGAAACTAACTCCCATCCGCCCAAATGAGAAAATAACCATGGTCAGATCAAATCCACCCCGGAACAAAGTAACACTCCTTGTCAGGGTTACCCAAGAAGAGGTCACCTTCCCCGAATGTATGTCAGCTCTCAGAGAAGTCCTGGAAACTGGCATGATACCGGATGCACCTCCCACACAAAACGCTATAATCATTTCCAGCTCTGAGTATTACAGAAAGGAACCAGAATGGCTGTACTATACCGGGGATGAAATCGAAAAGCCGCCAAGCACCGACAATAGCGACTCTTGTTGTATGATAACTATGAGCAAGGCAGACTATGGGAGCGAATCGGAGGACGCCCTAGCTCTGTGGGCCATCCAAGGGGCAACAACACAACCCCGGACTCAAAAGCACGTGACTTGGGAAGCGGTTATAAGGGCCGCCCGGGAAGGAGCCGATGCAGCTCGGCCCCTCACCGTTGCTAAACTTCGCGTCGGGCCGGTGGCCGATAGCCAAAAGGGCTCCCCGTTGACCTTAGCGGCACTCAAGAAATCCGGTCAAGAAGCAACCGATGAGGAAGTTAACTGTTGACCCGATCCGGGCAAATCTTCCAAGGGAATCCCAAGGCGAGATAAGAAGGCCACAGATCAAGCACACAGGGAGAACCGCCGCCCCTATGCTAAGGCAGTAGAAGCTCGACCCCGGAAAGAGGACCCCGTGCTCACCGGTTGAAGCAAGACACGAGGCCAACATCTCTTTGTGGTCCTGCTCACCTCATCCTATCCCCACAAGCTAAAGGCGGAAGAAAGCTTAGCCCGCACCTTGGTCCCTATCGATGCTACTCCGATGACGTGGTACGGCTGATTGGAAACATCCACTACGGGAACATAATCACTTTCGCAGATCTTGACCTCCCTCAATTTGGGGCTGATCATAACGAGCCTCTCTTCATCACGGTCAATTGGATGAACGACGCCTCCCTCGGGTCTGGTTGATAATGGGTCGGAATGAACATTCTTCCGGCAAAGATCATGAGCACCTTGATATTAAGACTACGAGACTTGAAGCCTTCCTCCCTCGCGATCAAAGCTTACGACTCGACATCCCGAGCTTGGAGTCCTTGGAGTTGCTACCTTGGACCTCTGGTTTGGACGAAATTGATACTGTGGAATTCCGGGTTATTGACATCCCGATCACTTTTAATGCCTTATTGGGAAGACCTTGGCTGCATCGGAGTCAAGGGTCGCCTCAAGCCTCCACCGAGTGTGTGAAATTCGTCTCGAATGGGGACGACGACCATTTATGGGGATTTAGTCACCTTGGAGGGCACGGATACGGGTGGAATACCTATTACGGAAATCAAACATGATGAGGAAGGTCTCATGCTAACGGGCTTCACGGTCGAGCCTCCCAAAGCCCAAGTGTGCAACATAGATCGACGGTCACCGGGATAAAATCCCCTCGGTCTTAAAAATGATGAGAAAGATGAGCTATCTACTGGCCTCGGTGCGGGGAAGCACCAACAAGGAACTCACAAACTCATCGAGGTGAAAGGACAGAAAACTTCGCCACGGCACAGGATATGAGGCCTCCTCGGTGGACAGCAAAAGGAAAAAGATTTGAAGGCTGCACGGGGAAGGGTCCCGGTCGACGACCCTAAATCTCTCCCCTTCAGTCCTAATTTGGCTGACTACCTTGTAAAGGGTCCCACCCAACCGGGTAACATCACGAGCCCACTCCTACGAAGGGTGGCTGAAGCTACGAGGATAGCCTCAACAAGTTCGGGGAGCCAAAGCTAACCCGGTCCGTAGAATGTTCTGGACCTACCCAAGATACCCGGGGCTACCACTACCATGAAGAGTGAGTACACTTTTAAAGGCGTGCCAAGCCTAGTGGAGCAGGTTCGAGAAGCTCACAACCACAATTCCTACGCCCGGGAAGGTCCGAAACCTGAGTTCGAATTGACCGTGCCGAAAGCCAAAGCCACAGAAGTCTTTTTAGATGATTGGGATGGTCCTATTATGCAACAGTTATTCGGGGAGGAGATCCAGGTGCCAGACCTGATTGATTTCAGCTCAGTCAAAGAAATGGTAGCAATGATCGAGGGAGGAGAACAGAAACGAGACAGCCCCCGAGTCATGAGATCCCTGACAGCAATGCCGTTAAAGAATCGGGAAACACTCTCAGGCTCGTCCGCGACCAAAGAACAAATGATCACCAAGCCTGGATTGGTCTTCCATCCCTTTGTGTCAATCTAGAAAAAGTCCTCCGAGTCTTTCATTGTTAAGGTCGAGTCTCTAGAGTCGTCCGACGGCCTTACGCCTGAAGACTACGAGTCTGTAGCAAATGATATACTTCCTTTTCGTTCTCAATGAAATGACCTTTCTGAGTATCCCTTGATTGCCACTAATAAAAAAAACATTTAATAATAATTCATTAGATAAAGAAGCAGACACATTAAACAACAAAAAAAAAATCAAACAAAAAAAGAAAAAATCTTTAAGCAGGTTTTTCGGAAAGAGGAAAATCGAGCCCAAGCTGCCGAAGAGATTTTGACGAGTATGAATTTGGGAACTACGGAAGAGCCTAAAGAGACGCAGATTGGTAGGAAGTGAAAAGGATGCCTTGCAAAATCCTACAAAATCCTCAACTCAAGGAAAGTATCCCTCTTCATCAAAGAGAACATCATATGCCGATACGGGTTGCCAGCCGAAATCATATCAGATAATGGATCCCACTTCGAAGGGGAATGTGAAAGGCTGCTGGCAGAATTCAGAATAACCTGTCACAAGTCATCCCCTTACAGGCCCCAAACCAACGCAGCCGCCGAGGCAGGAAACAAGACTTTGGAAAACATCATCCGGAAAATGGTGTAGAGGCGAGAGATTGGCCCGAGAAGCTACACGGCACTGCGGGGCTACTGAGAACATCCGTCGAACGGCAAGCGGGAAACACCGTTTGCCCTCACAAACGGAATGGAAGCCGTGCTCCTAATCGAATTGGAAATCCCCTCACTCCGTGCGCTGTTGGAAAGTCAGATCAATGAGGTCGAATGGCTCCAAAGTCGCCATGATGAATTGGCCCTACTAGATGAGCGCCGATTGAAAGCAATGGAACACATCAGAGCCTACCAAGGGAGAATGGCCAGAGCCTTTGACAAGAAATTAAAGCATCGGGAGATCCGAGAAGGTGATCTCGTTTCGAAAGAAAAGCCCCCAGTCCGTATCAACCCCCTCGGCAAATGGGAGCCTGTCTGGGTCGGGCCATACGTCATCCAGAAGATCTTCTCCGGAGGAGCCATGCAACTTGCAGACCTCGACGGAAATCCCTTTGTACATCCAGTGAATGGTGACAAGGCTGCGCGAGATACTACGCGTAAAATGAGTCAAAAAAAGAGTGCTAAAAGAGTAATACCCAACTAGGTTGAAAACCCGAAAAGGGCGGCCTAGGTAAAAAACGAGGGTTGCACAAAAAAAAACAAACAAAAGAACAACAAAAAAAAAACAAAAAAAAAAAAAAAAAAAAAAAAAACAACAAAATCGACCGGGTTGAACTACGAAGACCTGAGCTCCTCAAAATGAGGGGAACGTGGCGGCGGAAACGGTTCGGTCTAAAGCACGAATAAAAGTCATACTCGACATCAATACAACGATCGAGACCATGAAAGCGTCTCGAAAAACTACGAAGCAATTCAAATATTCATTACAAGTTAAAAACTTTTTGATGAGTCTAAGCCCGATTCATTCCTACAACCGGCAACTGCTAAAAGAAATTAAGATACATAATCAAACTAATGTGTACGCCATGACAAGAAAGGGATACTCGGAAACCTCGAGTCACTCCATGCCACTCGTCTGGCCTCTCCCCTCTTCTTCCCCCTTCGAGTCTTCTTCTTACGAACGGGAAAAATGTCGGTCTTCCTCCTACCAAGCTACTGGTATAGGAACGGGATCTATCAAACCAGCCTCTGTCGGGGCCTTGGTAGCCCTAGCGTCATCTCTCATCTCCTGTAGCCTAGGCGGTAGCATAGGAGTCCTCCTCTCCTGCCTCTTGACATAAGCTTCATAATCGGTCACCACATCTCCGCTCTGTCATGAGGGTTGGCTCTCGCCTCGGCCCTCCTCCTCTCGGAAGCGCTGTCGGGTCCTCCGCACCCACAATGGCCTCATGCCGTCTCAAAATAGCCATGCGAGTCTCTCCAAATGCCTCTCGTACCAATCCGGTACCAAGTGGTCAAGAACACCGGTCTCGGACGCCTGAGGATAACCCGAGGAGGAAAGACGTCATACCTCCATGCTCGGGAAAGAAATGAAAACACCGAAGGATCATCCATAGAAGAGAAAGCCACCACCCTGGTGGCTATATCATCAAAGTCCTCCAAAGGAACCTGCTCTAAACCAAACTGTCTCAGAACCAAGGACGGAATATAGAAGCTGGGTGAGAAAGCCCGGAAGCATAACCACGGGAGATCCGTCTGAAGTACTCTCCGAGTCTCCACCGCCAACAAGGCGACCATCGATATCTTACGTCGGCGACCAGCTATCCAACGCTCCCATGAGCCACGATCATCAAAATCTCTGACAACCTCTCTCTGGCGAATGTCCAAGGCTTGATCATATCGGGAGTTTTCCGAAGAATCCCCAGCGCTCCATCAGCCATAGAGTCAAGAGGAACGGGCTGCCCCCGTGCATATACCGTCTCCCGTAGCTTGACCTATCGAGAGCATGGAAAGTCTCCCCAGATCAAAGGTACAACATCTACGCAGCGACAATGAACGACTACATCCGGCGAGACCGATGAGCGGATCCCAAAAGAATAGACCATGAACAAGGTCCCAAACATGCAAAGTGCAAAGGCATCCCAATAGGCATCGTCAAGTAAGCCTAAGCCCCTAAATCTATCGGGAGACCGGAAATATCAAAATGATCGGGACCGCGAGATCATACCTTGTGCTTCCTCAGGGAAAGATGAACGAGGTTGCACAATCTATCAACAAAGAGGCCCCTCCGGGCAAAGGAACCGCAATCTCTTCCACCTCAGGACCGCCAAGCAAAGCCCGGAATTCTTCCACGGTCGGAACAACCTCATTGTAAGAGAAGCAAAAACATGCCTTCTAGTGTCCCAAAATGAGGAAGAAGCTCTCAAGAGGTCGTAGTCAGGAACCAATTCTTTGAGGGACCATAAACACTTCACCTTGTACCTTTCTTCAAAGAATAACCTCCTCTCATGCATAATCTCCGAGACCACTCTTTAAACTTGGTGAAGAATTGCATTTGAGAATTTTGGGATAATTTGGGTGGATTTCTCATGCTCACAATTCTCTCCATGGTTTTTCTCTCCTTCTCCCGAAAATGGCTGTTTGAGCTGGTGGTTGAAGAAGGTATTTGAATTTGAAATAATGGGAGACCAGATACGAAGCAAAATTAAAGGACAATGTCGAGATGTAGGTCCTATCCGCGCGGACATGATTGTCTCCCATCGAGAAAAATCTTTGCACGGTCCAAAGCTGTACCAAAGGAATATTTTGTCCCGGCCCAAAGCTTTGTCCAAACAGGTTCATACACCAAACATCTACACCCTTGCCAAAAACCTAGGCTCATGCAACATTGCATTCATACGACATTGCATTCAAAAAAAAAAAAACAAAAAAATAATAAATAACAATAATCCTGAATTAATACATTCCAAAAAAAAAAGAGAAAAAAAAAGGGCAAAAAAAATGTCCATAAAAATAAACTTTATCTGTCTAAATACAATCTCAGAAAATCAATCTCAAAAAAAAAAAAAAAAAAACCGGTCTCGATGGATCGTCGGTCGAGTCCTCGGTGGTGGGCCCTTCCCAGGTCCCTCTTGCGGCTCGGGCCCGCCTCCTCTGTAGCCATGAAAATCTCGGGCTCGGAATCATCGTCCTCGTCCGGAAGAAGGCTCGTCGGGACCAGCCAGGCACGCTCGATAGGGCAAGCCAAAATCTGCGAAGAAATCATATCCGAAGGTGAAGGCGTCGGACTCACGGACGTGCGAAGAAGATCCACCATCTTTGCCCAGACGTGTCCACGCCCGTAAGGAACTCAGAGAATGACGTGGTGCGAAGGTAGTACCACGCGAGGATCAAGGAGAGGAGAAAGAGGAGTCTCGGAAGAAGTCTACGAAGGAATAGGGAAGCCTCCCGCCCGACGGGCGCCGGCCGTGGTCGCCTCGCTCTAGCTGAGGATCCCCGCAAGCAACCATCCTCTGATAAATCTCTTAGCCACGATCACACCTTCGTCGGCCTCTCCACGACCACCTCCGAAAAGCACAAAAGCAAAAGCGTCGAAGCAGTTGAAGCAAAAAAATGATGACGGTAAAGAAAAGAAAAGACAGAAGCAAGAAAAGAGGTGGGAAGGAAAAGCCATACCTTCATACCCGGACGAGGCCGGAAAGCTCGTGGAAGCCGCTCAGGCTGAGGGATCTCCACCCTCAATCGGACCCCATCCTAGACATATGAAAAATCCGTCCGAGGGTACCGCGGGACCCCTAACCCCTCTCTATCAAGAACCTGGGGCGTCCTCAGCCTCCTCAAGACAAATATTGGGTACGGCTCAATCGCCACAAATGCCGAGAAGTGCTGGCCGGCTCGATAATCATCCCAAGTCGCAGATCTATCACTCGGGTGCATCATATCAGCAGGAGGCTCCATCGGTGTCAACAAATGCGAATTCACGCCATGCTGACGCGTCACCCTCTCTCCCAGGTAATAGACGTCGCAAGTCAGACCTCTCAGAATCCTCCGCTGCACAGTCCATATCTCAGCGCCCTTCAGCTGCGCCACCTCGAAACGATCCCAGGGATAGAATTTCATCCCCTCATCCATCTCAGCCCTCGTCAAAGGAAGTGAAATTACTCGGGATCCAGCTCGCGCGCGGAGGCGGCCCCGAGGCATCTCGCATTCGTGTCGCTGTTCGGGAATGTCACCCGGATCCGAGAGGCAGCGCAATCGCGCCTCGGCATCTGGCTTTATTCCGCTTCAGCGTTGCGTGTTGGAGGTGTCTCGCCGTTTGTTTTCGCATTTGTAGAGTCGCCACGCCGTTTTTATTAAGCCCAAAACATTGAAAAAGGGCATCAGTTTAAAGATAATTTTAAACTGTTTTTGTGTGATAAGATTTTGAGTTCGGAGGTCAGATGACTCCTCGGGAAGAGAATATTAGAATATTAGAGCTCACCCGAGTCGCCTCGTAAAACGAGTCTTTCGGATACCCCTAATATCCTTTAAAATGTTGTGTGTGTGTGTGTGTGCTTTTAAAAATGCATGCGATATCGGATGTCTACATTGTACACTACGTATTGAAATGTATTGAAATAGTGTAGGAAGGAAGCCTTACCAATGTTGGTTCGTGTCTGTCTTCCGCTGAGGAATAGTGTTTGAGGTCGGAGTAGCGTTCCGGTACGGATCGGGATTGCTTCGGGAGGGACCGGTTGTCTGCGGACAGAGTTTCGGCGTGAGTTGATGTTGCAGGGATTACTCGGGCAGAGGTTCGGCGTGCGTGGGGATCGCAGGGATCACTCGGGCAGAGGTTCGGCGTGCGTTGGGATGGCAGGAGTCACTCGGGCAGAGTTTTGGCGTGGTTTGGGACCGCCGGTTTGACTCGGAAAGAGCCGGGACACCGTGGAAAGACTAGGCAAGGCCTCGGAGTACCACGAGGGGCCTCAGAGTACCTCGAGAGTGCCTCGGGGCAGCGCGGGAGCGTCGCGGGAGCGTTCGGAGAGGCTTCGGAGCACCACAAGGGAGCTCGGAAGGCCTCGGAAGGATCCGAAAGGGGCCGGGAGTGCCTCGAGAGAACTTAGAGGGGGAAGCACTGAAGGCTTAGGGAGGAAGAGAGAAGTGGGAGGAGTGTGAAAATGAGGAGGGGAGCCCTCTATTTATAGTGCCGGTTTAGGTGCAAGAAGGTCAGTACGGACCTTCTTGGTTATCCAATTTTGGTTTTCCTCGATTTGAGGGAATATGTGATGATGGTGAATATTCCGGAATTATGATGTCCACGAGCAATAAGGTCCGTACGGACTATCTTGACATCAAAGAGGTCCGTACGGACCAACTAAGCATGAGGATAATCATTTTCTCCGGGATTTGAGGGAATATTGTGGACTTTAAGGGGATTCAGTAATTATGAAAACAAAGAGGTCCGTACGGACCATTTTTGCTTTTTCAATTTCTGAAAATTCCCAAAAGGTCCTTTGTCCCTTTTTATCCAGGGAAGGCTCCTCCACTTGGTTTATTGGGGTTTTGAGAGGGTTTTGAGTGCCAGAGGTCGTCGAGGATGCGTTGATGAGTCTCGCGGTGCTTCCTGCAGTAAGCTTGAAAGGGGGTGATCCAGATTGGGGTACTTACAGGGCCCCTCGACGACGTCACTTATGAAAAAGTGGGGTCGCCGATAAGATAAGGGTCCTAATCTGGATCGCGTCTTTGGGAGATAAAGTGGCCAGGGAGGTCGGTGTGAGGACGTGGTGGTGTCCTATTGTGTGTGACCATTTAGGTCGGTAGGCTTGGACCATGTGATAGGATTCCTACGTATCCCTGGCGGGAATCGAAGCACAGTCGTAGTTCGGGTGTAGGGAATCTGTGAGTGTTTTGTGAATGCGGGCGTGGTGGTGCCACTGAAGTGTTGTGTGACCGCGAGGTCGGTTGTGAGGACGTGGTGGTGTCTGGGTGACCCGCGTAGGTCGATGGGCTGGACCATTGTGATAGGATTCCTACGTATCCACGGCGGGAATCAAGCCTGGTCGTAGTTCAGAGGTCGTGAAATTGTGAGTGCGGGCGTGGTGGTGCCCTGAAGTGTTGTGTGACCGCCGAGGTCAGTTGTGAGGACGTGGTGGTGTCCTAAAATGTGGTGACCGCCGAGGTCAATTGTGAGGACGTGGTGGTGTCCTGGGATGGAAATTTTACGATTTTCCTAATCGGGTGGTTTACGGCCTTCCGGGCCGGCGATAGTGATTTGGGAGGTTTATACGGTCTTCGGACCGAGTGGTTTAAAGCCTTTCGGGCTGGAGATAGTGATGGGGAGGTTTATACGGTCTTAGGACCGAGTGGTTTAAAGCCTTCCATTTGGAGGTAATAGTTTGGGTGATTTATACAGTCTCCCGGACTGAGTGGTTTAAAGCCTTCCGGGCAGGAGATAGCATGAAGACTTGATTCGTCTTCTGGTTGCAGTTTGCCATGCGTGAGGACTTTGAATCGTCTTCTGGCTGCGGTTTGCCATGCGTGAGGACTTTGAATCGTCTTCTGGCTACGGTTTGCCATGCGTGAGGACTTTAAATCATCTTACGCTGCGGTTTGCCATGCGTGAGGACTTTGAATCGTCTTACTGCGGTTGGTGCCATGCGTGAGGACTTTGAATCGTCTTACGGCTGCGGTTGGTGCCATGCGTGAGGACTTTGAATCATCTTCTGGCTGCGGTTGGTGCCATACGTGAGGACTTTGAATCGTCTTCTGGCTGCGGTTGGTGCCATACGTGAGGACTTTGAATCATCTTCTGGCTGCGGTTGGTGCCATGCGTGAGGACTTTGAATCGTCTTCTGGCTGTGGTTGGTGCCATGTGTGAGGACTTTGAATCGTCTTCTGGCTGCGGTTGTGGAGGCATAGCTGCCTTGTGCTTTGATTGCGAGAGGTGGAGATGCCTCGTGCTTTGTCACATTGGGAGAGGGTTGGACTTACGATGAGCTGTAGGTGTTCATCAGATTGAGGATTTATCGTGGCCTTGTAGGGGCTTTCTGTTGAGAGGGTGACGTTGGACTGTTTAAGGGCCGGTGGTTGAGTTGCCGTTGAATGTTTTGGAGCGTCTTGTGCCTTGATATTTGTCTTTGGGAGGTCTTGGCTCCTTCTTGCATTTGTTTTGCCGTTGAGTGGGCGGGGACCGGTCTTACACGGCCGGTGGTTGAATTGCCGTTGAGTGGGGCGAGGATGATGG